>PVLD010013118.1:0-57346 GCA_004027595.1 Dinomys branickii | reverse complement strand
GTTGAGAGGATTAATTGTCTGACTAATTTTGCATGTCTGTATATGGGTTCATATATTTACACTTCGAAGATATCAATGGATAAAGCAATAACCACTGTTGAGACCATGTCACCTTGTCTATAGATTAGTTGTGATTGTACTATTTTTTATGCTAATTGGTGTCTGTTTGTTAATATGTTTTTGTACTTTTATTTTTTTTTAAATTAAAAAAAAAAGATTACAGCTCCTGTGGGTCATGGGTCATGATCATAGTCAGCTTCTGCCCTTCTTTCTTCTGTCCTGCCTGCGATCAAGGGATGAAGCCATGCCACCTGTTTCCAGAGTCTCAGAAACTCTGATCATTTCCAGGAGTCCAAAAGCCCCCCAAACATCCCTTCTTTGCCCCCGAGTAGTTTCCCAGAGCAAAGGAGCTTCTAGGGGCTGTAGGTTGCTTTTCAGCTCCTCCCGCGAGAGCCATGTCTAGGGTTCACCTCTCTTTGAAACCTTTCCTGGGCATTTCAGGGATGGAGGTGTCTGGACTACCCTTCCTGGCCAACCACACACTGCACAGTGGAAGAAAACACATCTTTATTTCAGCCCTCACCATCCCAGAGCCCAACCACAGCACGTGTCCTGGAGTCCATGGTGCAAAGTCCAGAGGATCCCAGTAGCCCCACAGTACAGCCTTACAAACCCCTGCCGAGGAGAAGCTCAGCCCACCTCCTCAAAGAGGGTGGTCCACCACAGATAGGGCCAGGGAGCGGGACCCAGACCCCAAGGAGCAACACGAAGCAAAGGTGCTGGGGGCCCAGGACACGTAGTGAGACTGAAGCAGCGTCTGTGCAAAGTCCCTGCTTTGGCCATTGCTAGTCCCAGCTATAGAGCCATCCTCAAGGCGAGGACCACGCCAAGTGCGGGCTCCTGGCACAGGCCAGCTGGCCGAGGTAGTGTAAACACATCTGAGGGGAAGGAGTGCCAGTGACTACGCCAGTTGCTCTCATGGGCTGGGAGGTGACCACCTCCCAGGAGTGACAGGGTGACTGGGGAGGTGGAAAACTGGGGCCAGGGCTCTAAGATTGGTCATTGGCTGGGCTTAGGGAAAAAGGGCCCCAGAAATATCGAGAGAAAGATAGAGAAGAAACTGCAGTGAAAGGTAGAGAAGAAACTGCCCTGGCAGAAAGGGAACACTGTCAGGAGAGAAAGAGAGAGCACGAGAAACAGAGAGACAGAGACACACAGTGGGGGTCCCACTCCCCACCCCATCACAATCACCTGGCCCAGAATGAGGCAGGGACAGGTACGGAGGGGCCTGCCTTTCCTGCCTGCTCTGCCTCCACCCCACACCAGACTTAGGCCCTGGCTCATCTTTCTCCTCTTCCAGGTGCCCTGCCCGGGCCTAGCCACACCAATCCTCCCGCAGCTGCTCCCCTCCTTTCTCGGGGCTCCTGGAATTAAACACCTTTAACTCTCCTAGCCCTGTGCGTGGAAGGAGAAGGGAAGGAGGGGTCAGGGAAGTGAGATGCCGTAGGGAGGGAAAAGCAGGGTTTTGAGAGCTACAACCACATTGTTAGGTCCAAGACTGCCAGTGCCAAATCTGCCCTTCATTCCTTAGGGTCTAAGTTCAGAGAAAACCTTAAAGATGTTTAACAATGTATATAATTTTTTAAAATTTGGGTGCATGTACACGTTAGGTTTTTCTTGTTTTGTTTTCATCTTCAATTCATCATCTTTGAACAGTTTAAAATACTTTTTAAGAATTACACTAAATTACTCACTATAGCAGCACCACCTTAGGTAACCAGAACTTTTAAGCACTAGATTTGCTATTGCTTTATTTTGGGGAAGGAGACATCACTAATCAAATAAGGTAGAAAAGAACCCCACTTCCAGGAGCACCTAATCCCTAGTATCCATTGCTCCGGGAGTCCTAAGCTGAAGGTATGCAGCTGCTACACATGGGGATGCCCCAAACCTCGGTGTCTTAGAGTCCATGAGGACCCTGAGAACTGAAGTGTGAAGTCCTGGAAAGAAGTGATTAGCTCCCTGCATGTGGCTGAGGGCTGATGCAAGCCCCACACGAGGCCTCTGATTTCAGGAAAGGAGGGAGATTTGCTAGTCAGCCCTGAGTATCCTCCAGGGCTGTATCCACGGATCCAACCAACTGCGTGCTGTATACTATGTAGTAACGCCTACAGTCATGGCAGGGCACCTGTTCTTAAGATGTATGCACTTTTCTTCTTGCCCTGTTCTCTGAACAATACAGCAAAGCGAGTATTTACATGGCATTTACATTGTGTCGGGTCTTGCAAGTAGTCTAGAGATGTCTTAAAGTGTACAGGAGAAGTGCATAGGCTCTGGGCCAATGCTATGCCATTTTACATATGAGGCTTGAGCCTCTGAGGATTTTGGTGTCCACAGGAGTCCTGGAACCCACCCCCTGTGGATGAGAGATGACTGTACTGATTTAGAATTAATTTTAAATATTAGTTCAAAAACACAAACACCACGTAAGCCAAACAAAACAAGTCCAGTGGCGAGCTTCTAGTGTTACTTCGATGAAATTGTAGAGATTCTGAGATTTAGAGAGCCTACATTCAGTTCTAGGCTCCTACAGTATTTCTGAAGGATCCTGATACAGTGCAGGCTCTGGCTCAGCAGGTCTCGGTGGGACCTGAGATTTTGCACTTCTAACAAGTTCCCAGGTAACGATGGTGCTCCACCAGCCATGCTTTCTGTAAGAACTGACTCTGTCCTTCCACCGGGAATTTCCTGTCAAATCCTGTCAATAATGCCTCCAGTTCCATTTGCAGAGACTAAACATTCACTGCCTACTAAGTGCTGCAACCACTGCTAACTTATTCTAGGATCTGAGGCAATGGCAAAGAACCCCAAGAATCAAATATGCCAAAGCACGGCACATCCAAGTTTCACAAAGGAAACTTCAGGGGCACTTGCCAGGACTCAATGTTGTTGCAAAGATCTAAGCAGAGAGGATTTTCTGTCCAACTGTCTGCCTGGCAGCTCTCAGCTAAATAGAATACTCCTATTCTTCCACTGTTCTGGTTAGTAAAGGTTGGTGCAGTTTAATTTCCTTCCCCCAAAGCCTCAAAGCAAGCTTTTCTCTGCACTTGAGCAAGTGACTTGGTTTTGTCCACTAGAGAAGAAGCCAGTTTCTGAGTGGCAGGCAATGGAAATGAGAGGGAATCTTCAGGCTAAACAGAATCCCTGGCCTCCCCTGGCCACATGACCATCCCTGCCTCAGTGGAACATAGGGTCTCCACCTCCTCTGGGGCAGTAATCCCAGATCTCCCTTCCTGAGCCCCTGTGAGACCCTGGGAAGTGGAGACTCCCCTACCCCACCATCGTCTGGTGGGCTCAGGGTCTTTAGGGCTTGGGACCCCATAGTCTCCTATATCCCAAGGCCAGCTATTCAAAGCCCAGCGGTCAGGGCAGGGCTATAGGGGGAGTGAAAACCACTTAGGTCTCTGTCATTCCACCATCGAAAGGAACCCAAGCCTGGAGATCCAATGAGACCTTCCTAAGGCCACAGAGCTGGTTTGCAGCTGGCTCTTGCAAAGGCTCAGAATCCTTGGCAGCAGAGCTGGATGGAAGCCACTGGTATTAGCCCAACTTTCACTCACTTCTAGCAGCAACTTTCAGGAAAAGGGGCTTCCTGAATAATCCTAAGGGAAAGAGGAGTGTCTGAGAGGGAAGTGCAGGCAAGAGAATGGTAGGTGCTCTCCCAGAAAGGTCAGAGGTTCTTGGAGGAGGACCATGGGCAGAACTTCTGCTTCCAAGGACAACTTTCACACTCTCCTCTGGCCAGGGCTCCCCCCTAGAGTTCTGTCTTTCCTGGGGGTGCAGCTTGAGTGTCTGTCCTGGTAGGCATGGCTTATGCTGTGGGGGAGGAGGTGGGGGAGGGTATCAGGAAGTCACAAACACAAGATTCCCTAAATCTGGATTGCTGGACCACTCCAGACCTACCAAACCAGTATCCTGCAGAAAGTGCTTCCCTCCCAGGGAAATCCCTGGGTTTAGGAACCAGTCTGGGCGCACTAACTCATACCTGGCATGTCGGGACACCTGTATGGGTGGGACTTTCTGTGGTGAGAGCTAGGCCTTTGGGCTGATGAGGAAGCACCCATCCCTTAGGAAGCATCCCCTACAGGGATGTGGCTGGGAGTCTGACGGGAGCACAGCACCTGTCCCAGTCCAGGCCTCACTTCCCTGAAAACTGGCCCGGCCTGGCCTTCTCCAGCTTCTGGCGCCTGTCAGGGGGGATTTCCTGCAGGCTGATGCCATGGCTGCTGGCCCTGTGGAGAGGGGGCGGCGACCTCAGCGGAGTGGAAGCAGGAATGCCCAAGGCCAAGGTCACAGCCAGAGCTCCAGGGAGAGGGGATGAAGGGGCTTTGCCTAGCCTCCCATCTTTCCTTTCACCACCCAGCCAACGCAGGCCAGTCCCTCACCCCGGCTGCAGGTCAGGTGGTTTGGGGAGGGGCTTGTTAAAGCCGAGTCTGCCCACCAGCCAGTACGTGTCCTCAGCGCCCTTGCCCTGGAGAGACACAGCGGAGGGGAGACTTAGGCAGACTGGGGTGAGGGACCCGGACAGTCTGAGTCGCACTAGACACCCCAAGGAGGGGGCGAGGGACAGGTTCTTCCTCACCTTCAGCTCGGTGCGCCCGCGCAGCTCCATCTGGAAGCCCTCGTTCAGGGCACGGAGAATCCTCACAGTGCTCATGTTCACGTGAATGCGATAAGCTGGCGTGGTGGGGACGTGATGCGCTGAGGGATCACCTGGCGTGTTCCCTTCCTGGACTTTTCCACCCTTGGGCCCCACCCCATCTCCCCCAACTCCTTGATCCCCTGACACACTCACGCAACCCAGTGGACTCCATTCGCGAGGCAGTGTTGACTGTGTCCCCAAACAGGCAGTATCGCGGCATAGTGAGGCCCACCACTCCTGCCACGGCTGGGCCTGTGGAGATGTGCCGAGTTGGTTAGCAGGAGAGGGCCTTGGGGGACCTGTACTTCACACCCCAAGCCAATTACATCTTAATTGCATCTTCTTCAAGGAGAGCCTCCCTGCCCACTACAACGTCTCCAGCCGAATGAATCTGGAGCCAGGCCCTGAACAGGGAGATAGATTTGGAGCCAGGGGAAAGAGCTACCTGAGTGCAGGCCTATGCGGATTCGCACGGGCACCTCTGGCATATGGCGCATTCGGAAAGAGCCTACGGCACTGAGGATGTCCAGAGACATGTTGGCAATCTCTGCAGCATGCCGCTGCCCGTTCCTCTGGGGCAGCCCTGAGGCCACCATGTAGGCATCCCCGATTGTCTCCACCTGGGGGAAGGAATTGCCAGCTCAGTACTGAGCATACTCCTCTGCCAGCACACAAGCGCATGCACTGTCAGATATCACGGGAGCCAGGCTGTAAGCTGGGACCTGAGCTGGGACTGGAGGGAGGAACTAGGTCTGGGAAAGAGGACTGGGCCTTGATCTGGGGCAGATGTGCTGGGAGCTGGTACAGGAGAGCTAACAGTCAGGAGGTCTTGTCCTCTGAACACTCCACCTTATAGACATCATGGGAACCGATGATGGCATCAAAAAGAGTGTAGAGGTCATTGAGCAGGTCCACCACCTCAATGGGCTCACTCATGGCTGAGATGGTGGTGAAGCCCACAATGTCACTGAAGTACAGTGTCACCTCTTCAAAGTACTCTGGCTCTACAGGTGTTCCCATCTTCAGGGCCTCAGCCACAGATCTAGGCATGGCAGGCAGTGGGGTCAAATGGAGCCTACCCCTCTCCGGCTGGGCTCCAGCTGCCCCCTCCACCCAGCCCTCTCCATTCTGGCACCCACGGAGGCAGCATCTGTGTCAGCAGCCGGTCTGTCTTTTGCTTTTCCTGCTCCAGCTCTTCAGTACGCTCCCGGATGAGGTCCTCCAGGTTGCTGGAGTACTGCTCCAGCATTCGCAGCATTGAATCAATGATGTTCATCTTCCGGCCCTTGTTGATGCTCTTGAACTGGTAGAAGGCAGGAGCTGGTAAAGGTGCCGAAGACCTGGGCCGCCACAGTCCCATTACGGGCTGCCTCCTGGGGCTGAATTTCTGATCCTCACACTACCATTTATCCTCTAATCATCAAGCACCCCCAAAGTGGTTGGTATTGTGATTTTAGAGGCAAATGGCAAATGACAGTTCCCAGAAGCAGTTGTTCTCAGCTAACAATGGACAGTTCAGCCTTTGACATCTGGGATCCCAGGGACCAGTCCAGCCCGCGCCCAGCCCCAGCCCCAGCTCCTGACCAGGTCAAAGGTGCGGTCCATGGAGGGCCGAAGTTCTGGCTGCTCTGCCCAGCACTGTGTCATCAGCTTGATGCACTCCATGGGTGCCTGGTCCATGGACACTGAGGGCCGACATAGCGGAGGGGGGCTCTGCACCCTCTGTATCACTTCTGGAGGCATGAGGGAACCATGAGAGGTAGGCACCCCAGAACAAAAGCCACCTCTGACCTGATTGTTGAAGTCTAAGATGGGGACTGACAGAGGGTCCTTTAAATCAGAGCTTCAGTGGGCAAGGAGGATATGTGCCAGGGGGTCCTTAGGAGGAACAAAGGACCCTGAACCCCAGAGGTCAATAAAGTGACACAAAGAACTAACGTTTATTACATGTGAGAAAAGTGAGGTCTAGGGTGGTCAAGTAGCTTTCTCAGAGTCATACAGATGAGTGACTTGGATTTGAATCTGATAGGACTGACCTGTTACCCCCTCTTTTCTGCCTCTGCTGCTTCCCTAGGATCTGGAACCACAGAGAAGCCTGATTTGTCCGAAGAGGAGTAGGTTGGGTCCAGGACGGAAGTTACTGAGGTCAAGGCTCTGAGAAGCACTGTGCCCACCCCCACCGCATCTTGATGCTAGACTTTCCACTGTCCTGACCGTTTACGGGAACTTTAAAGGAAACCCTACTTAGTTACATCTTATCGCTGGGTTTTGCTTGGAAGAAAAGAGCCGGGCAAGACCCAGCCTATCTCTCTTCTAACTGTAAGGTGCCTCTCTGGCCCGAACTCGCCTTACCCTCGGGGCTCAGCTCCAGCATGGCGTAGGGGGCACTGCGGCACACGACCTCTTGCATAATGATGCCCAGGCTAAAGATGTCGCCGGCGAGAGTTCCTCGGCGCTCCAGGGCCGGATCCCGAAGCAGCTCAGGGGCAGTCCATAGCTGATCTGGGGATACGGAGGGGGCCATAGGCTCGTAGAGAGTCGTGGGAGCGCTGGGGACAGATTGCCATCCCCGCGAGAAAGCCCACAACCCTCGATTCTTGCCAGCCACGATGTGCTGCAGAAACTAACGGAAACCCAAGGCAGTCTTCGAGAAAGTCCCGCCCTCACAGCCCTCACAAGCAGGCCCGGCTCTCAGGTAAAGGGGCGCAGGGAGGGCCACGCCAAGTCCCAGACCTGAGCACACTGCTAGCAGCTCCCGGCGCCGGCCGCTGGCGGTGGCGTGGGGAGCCCACCCTCTGAATGTCTCAGGGGACAAACGGCCTTTTCCAGCGCTACAGCCACGCGGTTTGGTGGGGACTTGGGAGGAGGAGGAAGGGAGGGAGGAATGATGGGGATTCTGGGGGATGCTTGTATGCTGCGCCCGCAGCAGGGACTCCTACCCTCCGCGTTGGGAGGCTCAGGTAACACCCTCTGCGCTTCCAGCAGTCTCCCGTGGCCATGGTCGGTGACCTTGAGCACGAACCTCCCGTCCACCACACAGTTTCGTGATTTAAGCCGCCCGTGAGCTACGCCGCGGTGGTGCAGATACCTCATTCCCTTGGAAAGGGAGGGAAAAGAGGCAGCCTCGGCCGCTGCGGTCCTCCTGACCCTGCTCCCTGCACCCAGGACGCCCCATCCACCCCCACACTCACTTTGATGAGGTCCAGCAGGAGCGAGGACTTGAACATCCAGTCCAGCTTTATGTCTCTCTGGGCGAGGAGGTCGTGGAGGGAACCGCGCGCACAGTGCTCTGAGACGACAGCCAGCATGCGCTCCCCGGGAGCTGCAGGGCTGTCTGCTGTCCCCGCCAGGAAAAGCCCCAGGTAAAGGGCCACGTTCTCATGCCGGAGCTCCCGGAGCTGGAAAGGGAAAGTGGGTGGGCATTTTCTGTCCTGGAGGCTGAGTGGGGAGGGGGCTGATGTTCACTGCCTGGGTGAGTATTTGTTTTTTTTTCCTGTACTAAGGATGGACCCCAGGGCCTTGGCACATGCTAAGCAAACGCTCTTCTGCTGAGCCACACCACCTCCAGCCTTCCGATGTCTGTTTTTGAGCAGCCAAACAGGGAAGATGGGATAAAAATCGTGAATGAAATGGCCTACAGGGTATGGAGTGCAGGGCAGGACTTTCTCCTCCAGATATTTATGTCTTTGGAAAACACACCACAGTCAAAGGCCCCTGTTCTGGTATTGAATGTGCCTGGTTTCAAAGCTCCAAGTGAAAAGCCAACCTTGCACTGATGATCAGGATCCAGGCAGGAACTAATTTACTACCTATAAATCTTTGAACTGCTCTCACCTCACAGGAAAGCACCATCACTGGTCCCTGAGGTGAGTGTCTTGGAGGAGAACCAGGGAGAGGCTCTGCTACTTGCAGAGCGTGGGGGACGTGGCTTGTGCTGCAGCCTGGCTGCGGACTGCTTTTCTTGGTGCTGTTGCATAACTGTGAAAGGTCTGTCTGAGACTTCCACTCTCCCCAAGTTAGGGGAAGACCGGGCTGAGTTATGGTCATGAGGGGTCATCAATCAGGCCACACCCACTTGGCAGGCCAGGGTCCCCTTGATCACTAGAAAAATAAGGAATAATCACCTGATTAGCATTTTTCCTGGCTTGGGGGTCCACAGGCCCAGAAAGGGGCTTCTTTTCATTTTAAGCACATGGTGCAAAATGGACCCATATAGGCACTCCACCTAAGTCATTGTGCAGCTGTGACCATGAGCTCCTGTAGGAAGCTTCCAGGAAGAAGGCCAGACCAAAGCTGCTTGGTACTGGGTAGAAGAGGGACCTTAAGGCTGGACGTGGTGGTGCTTGCCTGTAATCCCAGCACTCGGAAGGCCGAGGCAGGAGGATCACTGAGCTTGAGACCAGCCTGTGCTACAAAGTGAGCTCAAGGCCAGCCTGAACTGCATAGCAAGATCCTGTTTCAAATAGACAAAAAAAAAAAAAAAAAAAAAAAGAAGAAGAAGAGGGACATTAAGGTTGAAATAACGAGAATAAGCAACCTGTTGCCTCCTTGCCAACTTTCCATTTTATACAGTATGCACTGATATGGCTAGTGGTTGGACAGAAGTGGAAACTCGTTTCTTTTTATTTTCTATCATTCACTCAATAACTATTTACTGAGTCCCTCTAATATTCCAAATCCTGTGCTGGGTGTTGGCAATAGCACAGCAAAGTCCTCACTATGCTTGCAGTCTGTCAGGGAGGCAGAGAGATAAGCTGGCCCATTGCTGCACAAACATATGATGCAATAAGTTAACATGTAATTTATCACAGATAAGTTGTGATACCGTCAAGGAAAGAACTTGTACCACAGGAGAGAATAATGGGATATGTGCTCTAGAGCAGAAGGAATGTTTAACAAGACCCACCTCCGTACCCTGCTGCAAAGGGGGCAAGAAGAGAGGAGCTGACAGCCACCCCACAGTCCGTCACAGCTGGACTCTCACCTTAGAGAAGGCTATCTTGGTTGCTGGGCGGATAGCTACGTGGTGATCCCCTGGGAATTTCTTCAGCCAAACCCAGTCTCCCTGCAGCATAGAGGACAAGGTTTGGGAACTCAGTCTCCTGAAGTCCCACAAGGCAAGAAGCTTAGAACCCCACGAAATGACAGTCACACCCCCTGAGAAATGGCCGTGATGTGCCCTAGAGCCTTAGCAGGAACTTCTGCACTCTCTGCATGACCTGGAGCTCGGGACCTCTGAATCTCCCCTCTCCTCCTGACTAGCTGGGCTCTCTCTGGGCTCTCTCTGAATCTCTGCTCATTCTCTCCCATCCATGCTACCATATTCAGATTTGCTGGTCCCATAGTTAGTGTCCTAATGCCCTTTTCTTCTTCTTCTTTTTTTTTTTTTCTGATCAAGGGTCTGCTTTCCCTGAGTCTCATCTGAGTTGGGTGGAAATGCTGAGGAGACAGGTCCAGGAGCTCCCAACATGGCAGGAGTGACCTTAGTGGTCATACCCAGCTTCTGAGTCACCACGAGTGTGGCCTTTGAGGAGCCATTGCCTGGATCATGGCTAGGGGGAAACCCTGCAGCGGGAGGATCCTCAAATGTGGAATCAGGTCAGGACTGAAGAACCCACAGCGTTTCTGTAGCTCCTGCCTGGGCTTTCATCCCCTTTCTTGGAGCCTGCAGGATTTGACATGCCTGCAAGCCTCCCTTGAGAGTGCCTCATCTCTGCCTGGGTTCTGAGTATTCCTTTCCCACTCTTCCTAGTTGAGTAGAATTCAACCTGGCTGGGGGCCAGGCTCACCTCATAAAGGCCCATGTTGGAGCTTTCCAGGGGCTGGCTGGGGACACTGCGAATGTCTGATACACTGCGAACCGCCAGACTTGACCGACTCCCCTGAGCCACCTATCAGGAGAGAGGTCAATGCAAGGGATCAGAATATGTTCTAGGGTTAGCGTTCTGGATTGAGGTCAGGCTGTTTTGTAGACGAAAGAGGAGAAAGTAAGGAATTTCATTTAGGGAACATCATAATGGCATAACTCCCTGAGAGCTCAACACTTCACATATTCATTTTCTTCTTGGACCTTCACATCATCCTAGGAAAGTAGTCAGGATAAAGGTTGTCACCATTGCACAGATGAGGTTACTCTGCAAAGCTAGGACGCGGGTGGTGGAGAGGCAGAAAGCAGGCTTCCCGACTGGGAGGCTGGGGTGAGAGCTGGTTTAAGAAAGGGGTCAGATACACATAGGGAGAAGACAGCTAGCTCCAGGCTGCCTGCTTTTCCCACCTTCCGAGTGCTGCCCCCTTGTGGCTGGAGAAAGGTGATGTCGTCCAGAGTCAGGATGATTTTGTTGGGACCAGAGACCATTTGTCTGTGAAGAAGCCGGTGCCTTTTGGGAGAAGAAGGTCATTGCCATAAAGGGGAAAAAGTTCCATGAGAAGAGGCCAGCAGGGGTAGGGTGAAGGGATGGTGTTAGGTCAGGGAAGCGGAATGGGGCAGCACCCCCAAGCCAGATGTCCTCGGGGATTCTACCAACCCTCCAAAATCCTTATTCCTCTTCCCAAGGAAAATCCTCCCCTCCTGTACTCTCAAATGGGCCTAGCCTGGTGTCTTTGCTTCACAGTTTCATTTCTGGCAGGTGGAGAAACAGAATCACCTCCTAGTTACTTCATCCCCCTACTCACCTCATATAGTGGGCCAGGAAGGCCCCCTTGAGTCCCAACCCTACCACCAGGAGGAAACCAAGAAAGACGAGGCCAGGCTCCACTCCTGGAGGGACAATGAGAGGAGGGATGCTCAGGCCCTTGCTTGGGCAAGACCCACCTTTCTAGGGAGGAAGATAGTCACAGCAAATCCTGGAGGCTCCAGGAAATGGGAAGGACGGGAGCTGGGGCAGGCTCTAGGGGAAGTCAGATTCCTCAGAGGGGAGTTTGGGAATGTTAAAAAGGTTCTCGGGGGCTTGGGGACTCTGCAGGAGAGGAGTTCGTGCAAGCCAAGGAGGACCTGGAAAGGCATGAGAAGAAATACAGGACAAGAGATGGCTCCCTGTCACAACTGTGCACGATCCTTGCTGACTCTCCCAGTGGAAGCAGCGTGCTGGTCCTCACCTCCATTGCAGATGACATTTGGATCGAACCAGCACCAGGGATCTGGCCCTGGCCCTGTGCTGCCTCGAGGGAAGTGCACCGGACTCCCTGCAGAGCTCAGGGAGCCCCGGGCAGGGTCCAGCATATGCGTGGCAAACAGCCGGTCGCCAGCTGCGTCAGTGTCCAGCAGCACAAAAGAAGGTTCCTCAGTTCCTCCCAGGGCCCTGCAGAATCCAAGAACTTGGGCATCCTGGACGTGACGAGCCACAGAGGCTCCAGATACCCAGCCGCCACCTGAGGAGGCCTGGGCTCCCACCACGCCCCCAGCCAATAGGAAGATCGCGTCGTAGATGGTGCCAAAGAGCGGGGAAACCTGGAGAAACAGAGTAAAAGGTCTCAAGGATCGGAGCCACAGTTTACAAACTGGGTCTTCACCGGACCCTTCAAATCCTGTGCTACTGATCGTTCCTGTTTCATAGTGTTTCTCCACATCCCATGCTATTGACCGTCTCTTCCACACTCTCTAATGAGTCTTCTTTTCATTGGCTGTCTCTCCCCCTTTCCCCATTGCCTATCTCTTCCTTTCTTCCCATTGGCTATGCCACTTAGTTGGCCTCTACCAGTCTGGATCTCTTTTCAGAAATTGGGCTCTTAGAGGCTGGGGATATAGCTCAGTGGAATAAGCACCTGCCTGGCAAGCACAAGGTCCCGAGTTCAATCCCCAATACTGTAAAAAAAAAAAAAAGAAAAGAAAGAAATTGGGCTCTTTCAGTCATAGTGATTTGATTTTTACTGTCAGCTATAGTTCTGCCCTCCAGTTGGTTGCCCTGTATATACTTTTAATCTCATGATCTACCATTCCCCTAAAAGCCTTCTTTCCCATAATTTCGGTGGCAGAAGAAAGGAAGGGCAGAAGAAAGGAAGAAACACAATCACCAACTTGGAGGCAAAAGAGAAGGACAACTTTATGGAACCCAGGGTAGCCCAGGCTAGCTGAAGTTGGCAGAAGAAAGAAGGGAAGAGTTGAGTCCTATGTGAAGCCAGCTGTTTCCACATTGGATCCTGAGTGCCTTCAACCCAGCCTCCAGAAAGGCCAGCCGGGAGCTACTGGGAGGCTTTTAACAGTGATTGGAACATCACTGGTAGGTTCTGTCAGATTTCTGAAGCTGGTTTTGGGTTGTGGAAGACCCAGGCCAAGGGAGAGCTGAAGCAAACAGCATTTGGGAGATTATGTTCTGGCATCTGGGCCAGAAGCGCTGTGGCCTGAACCAAGGCAGTGAAAATGAGAATGGAGGAAGGGGATGGTTTCAAATGACTTTAAGTAAAAGTAATAGAGTTCGACGTCTAGCTGTGGAGAGACAAAGTCAGAGGAATTGGGCTGAGTCCATTGGGTCTGGCTTGAGAAGCTAGTGGTGAGCAGCTAGTTCACTGAGCACTAACGTTTCTTCCCACTTTCCCTACTACCCTTCTTCCTCCTCTGCTGCCTCTCCCTCCAACCTGTCCCGCTCATATTCTCTGACTGACTATTCCCAACCTCTCTCACGGGCTTCCCCAGATCATCCTGGGGGTTGGAGGGAATATTTCAGACCCCTTTGACATGTAGCCTTCTCTCATGCAGTCCCCTTCGGATATGGCCTTTCTGGTGGATAATTTCCTGCCTACTGGCATCTAAATTTCCTTCTATATCAATGGTTTCCAATCCCCCTTGGTGACTGAGTGGAGATAGATGGTCTGAACTGGGATTCTGGGGACTCAGGGAACCTGAGTATTAGCTGGACGTGGGAATAAATATTAGATCTACTTAGAGGAGCCGCCCGCTGCGCACAGGGACCTTCTGTTCCTGCAAGATGTCAAGGACCCTCAGAAAGTTAAGACCACTGGGTGAGGTCCCAGAGGAAATGCCTCTGAGTGGACAGAAAGCTGGATCTGCATCCTCCTTCTTTCTTGATTCTTGACAACAGCTGTTTATTGTGGACTATATATTGTTATGGTTCTAGGAATGCATTTTTGTTTTTGTTTTAAGCAGACTGAAAATGATATTGCAGTTTAGATTCTACTCCTTGGAGCTGGGCCTGAGAGGTCTGGCTGCCTGCTCTCTGGAGGTAACCCCAGTACTTTAAAATATCCCAAGTAAGACTCGAGCCTCTCAGTGACCCGGGAAGCTCCAGAATAGCTAGAGCTGCTGTCCTGGCCCTGTTGACTTCACCCTTCTCAGTTCGGCTGCTTCCTGCCGTCTTCCCTCCTCCACCATCCATCTACCTGCTGCAGGTTGAGGTCTGGGGGCAGCTCCTGGTGCTTCTGGGCCCTGCGCAGGCTGTCCAGCACACTGCCTCCCGGGAGACAGTGGCGCGTGAGGGTGAGCACAGCGTCGTGGGCCCTGCGAAGCTGGGAGCTGTTGGCAATCGCAGCCAAGGCCTCTGGGCCTGGGGACAAGGCATAGTGGAGGGTGTCGAAGGGCAGGAAGACCAGGGAGCCGTCCGCCAGGCCTTGCTCCTCCGCAGCTTCCAGAAGGTAGCGCTGCTCCTCGCCGCCCAGCAGCACAGAGTGCATCACCATGATGACTACTGCAGACACAGAGGCGTGGCTCATGGGGCTGTGCCCGGCTGGCAGCGGAGCCTGCTGACCCCCGCACCTGCAGGAGAGCCTACCTATGACGCTAGGCCCGTCCTGGACTCTCCTCAGGGCCTCTTGGGCTCCAGACAGATCCGAGGACTCCATGGAAGTCACCAGAGCAACCGGCAGGCCCCGGGCCCTGAGTGCGCTGGACAGAGCCTGTCCCGCCTCCACCCACAGGTCCTGGGGGGCGGTGACCAGGGCTACGCGCGCCCAGCGGAAGCCTCGAAGCAAGACGTACAGAGCATCCGCGGCCGGGGTCACAGCCGGGGCCGTGGTGCCCGCCGTCCGAGCCCCAGGGCAGCCCCAGGGCACCAGCGCAACTCCAGCCCCCTGAGCTAGTAGCTCAGCTGGCCGGCAGGCTGCAGGGTTCACGGGGCCCACGAGGCCTGAGACGCGGGAAAGCGCGGAGGACACAGCGCCCAGCGACCCCGGCGTCCTGCAGGGCTCCTGCAGCAGCGTGACCTCGAAACGCGGGCCGTCTCGCAGGGCAAGGTCGCGGTTCAGGCGGGAGGCGGCCAGACGCGCGGCCAGGTCCGGACGCGCCCGGGCGAAGATGGGGTCGCAAGTCCAGGGGCCCAGCACACCCACTTTGAACACGGCGGCGGAGAAGGCAGAGGGCGGCGGGAAGAGCAGCAGGAGTAGGAACCGGAGCAGCCCCGGCCAGGGCAGGGCCCGCAGGAGGCCGGGCATGGGGCGAGCGCGCCGCGCAATGGCGCAGAGCCCAGCATCGGGAAGCCCACCCGCGTGGAGAGCGCGCGCGGTCATCGCCGGCTTCTGAGAACGCGGACGAGGCAGATGAGCCAGGAGACCCCCAGAACTCCCAAAGGGCTATCCACACAACCTCGTTTCTCAAAATGCGCTTAACCTGTGGGGTGTCACCGCTTCCAAAGCCCCTCCCCAGGCTTGGGCGACTGGGTAGGAGCCCAGGACGCGGCCTGCAGGGCCCCCTCGACCTCGCCTGCCAACAGCTGCAAACTGGTTTATCCTCCCCACCCCCACCCCAGTCTGGGCTCTCGGGGCTGCTGGACACAGGCCAGGCCCCAACCCCGCCTCAGACAGGACCGAGGCCAAGGCAAGGGGTCTTTGCCACTCACCGGAGAGTCTAAGGCTCAGGCCCAGGGCCAGGGTGAGGGGTCACAGGGTCGATCTCCCTGCTGTCTTCCTGCCAACCTAGCCCAGGGCGGGGGTGTGGGAACAGCAGGCCAGAGCCCTTAATCTCCCCAAGCTGATTAGTGTCCCTTAGTCAGCCAGGGAGGGGCAGGCTCCTGGAGGATGGAAGGTGGAGGATAGGCCCCGACTGTGCTTCTCTTCTTTGGTGGGGTCTGAGTCTGTCCCTCTTCCAGGCAGTGCCAGCGGATTAGTGAAGGGCGGAGATGAAGTTAGAATTAATCCCAATTTCACACTATACACAAAATCAATCCCAGGTTAAAGACCTACATGTGGGAAAAACCACTTTTTTTTTTTTAACAGTGTGTTAGTAGGGGTTGGGTCCCCAGGGCCTTTGCACTGAATTACATCTCCTCTTTTTTGATTTTTTTTTTCCGGTACCAGGGATCGAACTCAGGACCTTGCGCTTGCCAAGCAAGCGCTTATGCCACTGAGCTATACCCCCAGCCCCCATCTCCTCTTTTTTGAAAGGGGGGAATTTAACTGAGGTCCTTCACACTTAGCTACATCCGGGTCCTTTTTATTTATTTATTTACTTACTTACTTACTTACTTACTTACTTAGAAGTGGGGGTCTTGGGCTGGGGATATAGCTCAGTGGAATAAGCGCCTACCTGGCAAGCACAAGGTCCTGAGTTCAATCCCTGGAACTGCCAAAAAAAAAAAATGAAGTGGGGGTCTTATTAAATCACTAAATTGCCCCTGCAGTGCTCAAACTTTCAATCCTATTGCCTAACCCTCCAGAGTGCTGGGGCTGCAGGCGTGCACCACCACACCATCTCAGGATAGCCCCTCTGGAGGCACGAGATGTCCACCTGCCCCTCACTGGCTAATTTTGACCAGTTGATCAAAGTGGTGTTGCCCTATTTCTCCATTGTGTAATTATAATCGTACAATTGCACTTTCTCTCTTCCTCTCTGTCATTCTGTCCCTCTCTCTTTCCCTCCCACCTCACTCAAACAATCTGTAGGAAAATACTTTAAACCTATAGTCATATAGAAATGCTATAAATAATGTCAATATCAACCAAAAAATGGCAACTGATAAAATTGGACTGTGGAAAGATTTGGTAGAAGTCATAAATATGAATTTAAGAAGTTAGGCTTTCTCTCAGCTAAGGAGCAAATTGCCATGGGCGGCCAGAATCTCCCCACCACTGAGTCTTCTTGACAGATGGAAAACCTGAAGTAATTTCGGTCTAACTTTTTGTTTTTGGAAAAGTAGTAGACTATTTGGAGTTTTTAGAACTTCAGCTATCGTGCTCGCTTCGGCAACACATATACTAGAACTTCAGCTATCAAAATGGGCAGAACTTTCCACACGGTTTGCAATGGGAACCACAAGAACCATGATAACAAACTGGGATGGATCTGTGAGTTTGCCAGCGTTACAAGGCAGGCCGTGTGATCCGAGAAGGTGCTCTAGTTCGAGGGAGTGAGGGCTTTGAGGAGCGTGCACAAGCTGATAATTCTCGAAGAAAAGGAGATAAATCCATCTTCCCCCAGGTCTCCTTCCCTGAAGACAAAAGTCTGCTGATCACTGTCACCTTAGCATCAGAGTTGGATTCATGACTGGCGAACAAGAGGTGGTGAGAACATAGGAAGAAATCTATGTTTCTTTCTCTTTCTTTTTAATGCTGTATTTTCCATGCAACAGCAGTGTGTAGAAAGAATATGATGGGGATGCTGTTAACTTTTTCCCCCATGTTTATGTCTTGAGGCAGAAGAGTCTACCTACAGCTCTGTGCTGGGCTGCATGAGGGAAAAGTCTATGCTACTGGAGTGGAAAAGTGTGTTTTATGTAAAGTTTGAATGGAGAATAATATATCAAGAACATGGTTTTAAAACTTATTTGAGCTTCATTTTAAAACATTTTAAAAATGTTATTTCACTTGATTCGCTAGCTTCCGAGAAGAGATCTGATTCTGTGCCCTGTGCCAAAGGTCTAGGGTAGCATGGCTTGTGCTGGCCAGTGGTTCATATTCTTGCTGGCGATGAACCCTAACACCAGAATCCATTCTTCCTTGTCAATCTCAACCCAAAGATGTCACCATTCCTAGCTGCTTGTCACCACATCATTGGTGTCAGTTGAAAACTTTTTCTGAAATGGGGCAGCACTGTAGTTATGTTAGAGATTATGCCTGTTCCAAAGAAACGCACATGGAAGTCTTTAGTGGCAAAGCATTATAATGTATGTAACTTACACTCATAGTTCAGAAGAAATATACAAATCATGTATTATATTTCAAATAATAAATGAGGCAAATGTTTACAACAGGTGACTCTGAGTAAAAAAATACAAAGATACCAGCTTTGGAGGCAATATGGCTCAAACCCCAGCACCCCAGAGGTTGAAGCAGGAAGATCAAAACTTCAAGGCCAGCGTGAACCACATGGTAAGACCCTGTCTAAAAAAAAAAAATGAGGAGAGCGAGCCAAAGGAGTTCTTTGTATTATTTTTATCCTTGCAAAGTTTTGTAAGTTTGAAGTTATTTCCAAATAACATTTGATCAAAAAGTTAAAAAAGAGGATGCCTTTGTTAATTCAAGGTAAGGAAGGCTTTTTGACACACATAAAGTATAAACCATAAAAGGAAAGATTAATATACATTAAAAATCAAAATTGAAAATGCCTGGCTCAAAAAGTACACGGCAAAGAGAAATATCAGCCGGACTAGGAGATATTCACAAAACACTAATATTTATATCTCTCTACTTATGTGTATCTATATCTACCTGAATTTGTCTCTATCTATAGTCTGGAGGTATTGGGAATCGAACTCAGGACCTTGCACTTGCACCACTGAGCTATATCCCCGGCCCCATATATCTATAATTATATAAAAAGATAACAGCATAAAAACGGGCAAAGGACAGCCTGGCGCGGTAGCATGCACCTGTAATCCCAGCACTCGGGAGTCTGAGGCAGGAGAATCATTGCAAGTTTGAGGCCAGCCTGGGCTACAAAGTGAGTTCAAGGCCAGCCTGAGCTTCATAGTGAGACCCTGTCTCAAAAAGACACACACACAAAAATAGGCAAAGGATATGATTAAGCACATCAAAAGATGTCTAAGAAAAACTGCTAAACCTTACTAATAATGAAGCAGATGCAAAATAAATAGAATGAAATATCATTCACACCAACCAAATTGGCAAAAATAAGACAGTATGACCATACCAACTCTTAGATATCAGTTGTGACACAGTGTAAATTTATAGGCAGTTTGGCAATGCTTGGTAGGGGTGAACAATACCACTTGTATAATCTACCAAAGAGAGATTAATAGTTACTGGGGAGGGGGTGACTTATACCAGGGATCATTCATTTATTCACTAAAATCATTTGTACTGCATTTTACTCTGTGTCAGGCACTGTTCTAGGCTCCCAGGATACAGCAGTGAATAAAGAGGTTAAAAATCTCTGCTCTCACGAGCCTCTAGTGATGATTAAAGGTAATAAGCAAGATCAGAAGGTTAAATACATACTAAAAATATATGGTAAAACATCTCCTAGCCATTGGTGGCAGACAAAGAATCGCTGTAATTAGGGGTTTGCTGTATGCTTACAGTACTTTATCATTTCATTTTAAAAATTAGTGTTCAATGAAAATTTAAAGATCTGACTTGTACTAGAGTCAGTGTTCAATCATACAGTCCTGTGCTTCGGACCTTTCCTAGGAGTTATTTTCCCATCTGTCTTCTGTCACTGGCTAGCATGGGTTCTTGCTTTGGTGGTAATGGAAATTGGCCAAAGTTTAACTGAGCAGAAGAGAAAATGGGAAGGAGCTTCAGTTTGAAGAGAAGAGGTGGAAGGGACCCCGCTCTGACGAAGAAGACTGTTTGGACCTGGTAGTGAAGAAAAGAGGCCAGCTTTCATGGCACTGCCAGATGAGCTGGGGTCTGCCTGGTCGCTATCTCAGTTCTGGTTCTGCCCCTCAGAGAAGTTCTCCTGGCTTGAAAAGGCAGCCCTGCTGGCTGCTTCTCTTTCAGTGGCGGCAGTCTCAGTTTTGCAGAGGCTCTGCTTGAATCCAAGTCCTGCCGTACTCCAGGTTTAGGGCAATGGCTGGAGATTTCTAGGAGCCCACTCCAGGGAGGAAAGCTGGCAGTCAAATGCCTCTGCAAATCTCTTCTCTCCCTGTCTTCAGTACTGTTGGGTAAATTTAGAGCTAATAATCCTTGTATTACCCACTTTTAGGCAGACATTCTCTAAGTGATTAATCTGCCTACATGCAGAGCTGTGCAGGGATTTCACCCCTAATCTTAAAGTAACAAAGGAGGTAGACACAAAATGAAGACAAAACGCCAAGATCTATTCTGCTCTTAGTTACCCATTGGGTATCTGCCGGCTCAAGTGCAAAGTTACTGCATTTTGTTTTGTTTTCAGCCTTTGGTGTTTTGCTGATCATAATGCTTTCTCATGAGCACATGTTTGCAACACGTAATGATGACATCCATTGTGCAGTGTTTGGTGTTTTGAGACAGGGTCTCACTGTGGAGTCCAGGCAGAGCTCCTTCTGCCTCAGCCTCATGGGTACTGGATTTACAGATGTGTCCTGCCACACCCAGTTAAAGTTAGTGCTTTTTAGGGCTGGGAATGTAGCTCAGTGGCATAAGTGCCTGCCTGGCAAGAGCAAGGTCATGAGTTTGATTCCTGGTACCAAAAGAAAAAAAGAAAGTTACTGCTTTTTTTAAAAAACAGCAAAAGCAGCTTTTCAGGACCTGATTTCCTCAGGAGAAGATTCAAATTGTGTTTTTAATGAGTGCAGTAACAGATAAGAGCCTAGGAACTTGCTTTCCATCCCTCTGTGGCAATTCCCAAATTTATTTCTCTATCCAATTTGTTCTTGAGGATAATAGGATGAAGGCATCCTGGTTTTAATGATGGAGCTGGTTTTTGAGGTGAGTAAGATTGGTCAGAAACTGAGAGGTTGGTAAGAAAACACCATATTTTTATTGGGCAACCGGTCGAGGAGCCCACCTGCCCTTTGTCCCCACGGAGGTCTCTGTCTCACCATCTTTGACACCACCTCCGACACCACCTCCTGGGATCCTGGAGAAGCCACTCAATCCTTCCATTTCTCAGATGAGAAGGGGCCCAGAGACTGATTTGGTGAAATCAGTAATTTCCTAATTTTTCTCTAGAGTTCAACACTGAGAGACCACGTAGATAAAGATAAAGGGGAGAGGTTGAAAAAGTTCTTTTGTGGTAAGGTACATGTAATATAAAGTTTACCACCATGAGCATTTTAAGTGTCCAGTTCAGTGGCACCAGGTGCATTCACACTGGCACAAGCATCACCACCACCCACCTCCAGACCCTTCATCATCTTGACTGGAACTCTGTGGCACTAAACACTTACTCCCGCCTTGCCCCCAGACCCTGGCAACTGCCACTTCCTCTGTCCCTGGGGATCTATTTTCAACATCTCATAGAAATAACATCACAAAACACTTCTCTTTCTCCACTTGGTTTATTTCACCTGCATGATGTCCATCCCATGCTGTGCGTGTACAACCACTTTCTTTTTATTTATTTATTTTTGTCTTTTTCAAACAGGGTCTCTCTATGCAGTTCAGGCTGGACTTGAGCTCACTTTGCAGCCCAGGCTGCTGGCCTCGAACCCGCAAGGATCCTCCTGCCTCAGCCTCCCGAGTGCTGGGATTACAGGTGTGTGCCACTACGCCTGGCTAACCACTTCTTTTTAAGGCTGGAAAGAAAAAAAAAAAAAAAAAAAATATATATATATATATATATATATATATGTTTCACATTTTATTTACCCGTTCATTCATCTGATTCCACCTTTTGGCTATTGCAAAAAATGCTACTGTGAACGTGTACAATTCTGAGTTCCTATTTTCAATTCTTTCGGGCATATGGCTAGAAGTGGACTTGTTGGATCCTATCCTATAACACAAGTGCCTGCCTGGCAAGTGCAAGGTCAAGTTCGATTCTCAGTACCAAAAAAATAAAAATAAAAAAAGGGCCGGGGATATAGCTCAGGGGCACAAGCGTCTGCCTGGATCCTATGATAATTCTATTTTCAATTGTTTAAGGACCTGGCACACTGTTTTCCCCAGCAGCCATGCCGTTTCATATCACACCCCAGAGGCACAATACTTTAAATCCCTTGGGGTGAGCATCCTACAGCCATCACCCTGCCCCTCCCTTCCAGAGAAGCTGACCAAGTTTGCTTCCCTGGGCTTCTGCTTCTGCTCAGTTGCGGGCGAATTTAGCAAAACACGCCCTCTCCACATAAAAGGCGGAACTTCTTCTTAAAGTAGCGGAACTACATTTTAACCCAACTTCTGTAAACAACGTCAGCTGCTGGGGAGCCTTCACGGAGGAAGTTCCCGGTTTCTCTTTCTTTATAAGAAAAGGGGAAATAGCTTTCTTCTGAGACTCTCAGTCCTTTCCCTGGTGCCCATTCTAAGCAGTGACGTCTGGGGGAGCCGACGGAAGGGACGAGAAGCTTCTGTTTGCGGAGCTGCTTCTGTTAATGCTATTGAAACGGCGAATGAAGAGAAAGTATTCCTTAAATTAATATGAGGCAAAACAATTTTTGGAAAAAAAAAAATTTGGCCTGAATCTCAAGAGTAACAGAGCAGTCCTGCAAGGTTAGGGGTGGGGAAGGCTCAATAATAATCAAAGGATCGATTAATCACATTAAAATAAAATTCAAGTTGAGGCAGAAAGGACCACTAAAGTTAAAGTGGAGGGTAAAAGTCACGATTCCGTTTCGCTCAGCTGGAGTTTGTAGCACTTAAAGGGTAGTAAGGAGGGAATTATTCATTAAATAAATTAAAAAACAGGGTCCGGAGGTGTGGCTGTGGTAGAGACTCCCCAGCTAGTGCAGCGCCCTGGGTTTCCCCCTTAGCCCTGCAAATAACTGACTAAATAAATATGTTATATTTAAAATCATTTTCATTCTTTCTGGATACAGAAATAATGACTTTTTTAAAAAACAGTCTCACTATGTAGTCCAAGCAGGCCTTGAACTCACTATGTATCCCAGGCTGGCCTCGAACTTACAGCGATTCTCTTGCCTCAGTCTACCAAGTGCTGGGATCACAGGCATGTGCCACTGATACAGGAAAATAAAACTCCCAACCTGAATGATATCAGACGAGTTCGTGTTCTCTAAAACTGAAGAATGACTTTTAGGAACAACGGAGGTTAAGAGCAGAATATATTTATTGAGAGAAAGAAAGCTTCTATCCAAGAGAGGGACAGAAGGGGGGCCCAAGTGGGTTACACCCCAACTGTCTTTTCTAGGGACTTTTATAGAGAAAAACCATGAGGTGAGGCAGTCCAAGGTAGGGGAAATGGACAAAACTATGGTCAGCCAATAAGATTACAGGTATAATTGTCCAGGTAAGACAGAGTGAACTGGGATCCAATGGGAAAGCGAGTCACTTAGCAAGCGGGCATGAATAGAGATCAGGGGCTTTTCCTGTGGGGGAAAAGGCTTTTCCTGTGGCTAGTGAGTCTTCCTGGCTTTTTAGAAGGTGGTTGTTACTTATTTAGAATATCAGTCCCTGACATTTACACCTAGGGAGGTAAGTGGGTGCATTTGTTTAGCCCCTTTTGTCTTAAGGTCTGGCCCACAGGTATCTTGTATGTTGGCTCCTTCGAAGGCCTGGCCCTGTCTGACTACCTATAATATTTCTATCTAATTCAGCTGCCTGTAACACCATCATGCTCAGCGTGACTATTTCTTGTTCAAACTAAAGCATACAAAAATTTGTAAAAAAAAAGGAAAGAGCTGGGCATGGTGGCACACACCTGTAACCCCAGCACTCAGGAGGCTGAGGCAGGAGGATCATTGCAAGTTCGAGACTAGCCTGGGCTACAACATGAGCTCAAGGCCAGCCTAAACCACATAGCAAGACCCTGTCTCAACAAGACAAAGAAAAAAAAGTAAGAAAGAAAGCTCTTTAAAGATGTGTAGAGCAGGCTGTGCCATGCTGTAATCTACAGTCTGCCAAAAAAATCTACAGGCTTGGAGATAGAAAACTGTAATCTGTGGAGAAGGACATTCTTTAGTTAATCTTTCAATGTATTGCCCGAGGCATAACCTAGCCTCAGTTGTTGTGTTCTGGAGACTTGAAGTCTCTCAAAAGCTTTCTAAGCCCTGGCTCCGACACTAAATGTTTTGCTATGATATGCAGAAAGGAATGGTGACAGGATGGCTCTCTAGTTAAGTCTCATGCCTGTGGTAAATGAGTTGTATTATTCTTGCTAGAACAATTGATATTCACCCTCTAGCCCAGTTGCCTCTTTTATCTCAATAAAAGGTTACAGAAAAGGTGATTCGGGGCTGCAGAAGAGGTAAGTGTAAGCCCCCTGATCCCAGAACATTGTCTCTTGTATTTCTTTTTCTTCTTACTTTTTTATTCATCCGTGGGTACCTCGTTTTTGGGACCTGTTCACCCTGGACAGAAACGGATAATAGACCAACAATAATCCTAAGTACTCAAGAGGCTGAGACAGGAGGATCACTTGAGCACAAGAATTAGAGACCCCATCTCACTCACTCACACACACACGCGCGCGCAAGAACAAAAGAAAGAAAATACATATATGAGAAAACGGACAATTTTATTTGCAGCTTTACAACTGGTGGCCTTCTTTAAAATATTTTGGTTTATATTTGTTTTATGAAAACAAAATAAACAAAAAAGCATGATGAAAAGCCTCCCTCCTGTACCTGTTCCCTGTCCTCTGTGTTTCTCTTAGGAGGAAACCACTGTTAAAAGAGTCTAGGGCTCCTTCCATGTATACAAGAAAAGGACATTGTGTTTTCTTACGTTAAAAGTAGCACTACTGTATACCTCACTATTTCACTTTAACAATCTCTTGGAGATTGTTTCTTATCTCATAGCTGTTTCTTAGTATTTCCATTGAAAGGAACTACCATAACCTGGTTAATTAGTTAGTCTTTGTTATTAGTCACATTGCCCAGAAAATGCCCTTGTACAAACTTGAGTTTTTGCAGGGCGTGGTGGTGCACTCTTGTAATCCCAGCACTCAGGGAGGCTGAGGCAGGAGGACTGTTGTGAGTTCAAGACCAGCCTGGGCTACAAAGTGAGCTCAAGACCAGCAGAACTTCATAGTGAGACCCTGTCTCAAAAAGACACACACATACGCACACACACACAAAACAAAACCCTGAGTTTTTGTGTGTAGAATGGGTAAGTTACCAGGATAAATAGTGATTATACCAATTTATCCTAGCATCAGCAATGACTGCAGTATCACTTTGCCCAGGTTAGATACAGGCTGAAGCATGCTAAAAATTTTCGAACTGATATGTGGAAAAACAAAGCCATAAAAAAGGTATCATAGTGTAATTTAAATATGCATTTCTCTTTGAGCAAGTCTGAACATATTTTCATGTTTATAACCCACCCATTTGCATATCATTTTCCCAGAACTGTCTATTTATACCTTTGCTCACTTTTCCTTTGGGTTATTGGTCTTTTTCTTTTAATCTCTTTTAGAATTCTGTGTTCAGAAAAACACATTTGTGACATGATTTGTAAAGAGAAAAATTCAGTGTATCTATTTGATTTAAATATGGGTATGTTTTGCAAAGTCTATTTTTAAATGTAGTCTTTTTAAATTCTATAATTGTCTCCTGAATTTTAAAGCACTATTAGAAAATTTAAACGGATTCTCTAACATTTCCTTCAAGGATGTACAGTTCCTCCATTTAGATCACGGTCCCTTCAGAAATTATACCGACATGACAGGTCAGACGTGAGTCTGGCTTTGCTTTCTGCCAGCTGCCTCCCAGGCGTCCTCTCGCCATTCGCTGAATAATTCATCTCGCCCATATTCATCAGAAAGAACATTCCTGTATGCATCTGCTTGCATTGCTGGGTTTTCTCTCCCGTCATTGGTCAGCCTGTGTCATATAAGCCAGTGCCATATTGTTTCCATTCCTGAACTATTAGAGTATTTTTAGTTAACTAATAGCATTAACCCCCTCCCTCTCTTATTGTGCTTCCTTTCCAAGACTTTTTGGGCTATTACATGCTCATTTTTTATATGGCCTTCATAATCAATTCTAGTTTTTAAAAATCACTGGTACTTTCTTTGTTATTGTGTTAAATTTATAAAGTAATTTATGGCAAGCACCCTAGAATGTCGAATCTTTCTATGCAAGAATATGAATATACTTTTACCTATTGAAGTCTTCTTTCGTGTCCCTCCGTACTTTTCTAAGCTTTTCTTTTAAAAAGCTCTGTAAGTTTCTCCTTAAGGTCATAAGGCATTTTATCTTTTGTTCTTGTAGGTTCTTTTCTTCTATAATATCTTCCAATTGGCTATTGAAGGTTAATTTCTACTTTTCAATTCATAACATTTTGGATCCTGTGTTCTGAGGTTTAGAATTACTGCATTCATTGACACACCACTTCTCTGTTTGAATATGAACAAAGTATGGAGTATGACATTTGAAAATGGAAGCATCTTGGGATGGGGAGATCACCCTTTAATCCTCTTTCTTTATTTTATTTTTCATTTCTATTTTAAAATATTTATCTATTTATTTATTTATTTGCAGTGCTGGAGATTGAACCCAGGGTCTTAGCTGTGCCAGGCAAGTGCCCTACCACTGAGGCTCCTGCAGCCCACCGGTGTCCTTCCCCGTAAGAGGGTAGCAGAAGGCAGTCTGGCACCAAAGTGAGACGCTTCAGCTCTGGAACTATGAGCCCACAGATGTGAGAAACATCGTCCCAGAAGCTGGAAGAAGTGAGGACGTGGATTCTCCCCCGGAGGCTCTGGAGAGAACACAGCACTCCCAGAGTGAGGACTGAGGCGCAGGGAAACCAGCTTCAGGGCCTGCAACGTCCAGGACCATAAGAAGATAGGTGGGGGTTGTTTTAAACCACAAGGTTTGTGGTAATTTGTTACAACGATCACATGCAGGTCTTTCCTTACTTTTGTTCCTACTGATTAGCACATCTGAAAATGCAGGCTCGGAGCCAGGCGTGGCAGCACATGCCTATAATCCCAGCACTCTGGGAAGCAGAGGCAAGAGTATTCCAAGTTCAAGCCTGCCCTGGACACTTCAGTGTATTTGCTATCAAGTCCGCAGTCGCTCATGTTAGCCTCAGTCTCTACTGTTACATTTCCAGGATTTGGTGTATTTGGTGGCCTCGCCCATGCTAGAAATCAAGCCCAGGGCCGCAGACATACAGAAGTGTTCTGTCATGGAGCCACATCCCTTGCCCCCATCCTTCTCCTTCCAAACTGACTGCACAGTGCTGGGTCTTCTAAATTAGCAGTGAGCATCATGTTCTTGGTAAATATTTCTTGTTTTGGTCTCAGCTACCTCCGATGTAAGAGAATTTTCCTTTCAGTATTCCCATTTCCCCTAAATAATTTTTTTTTTTCCTTTTTACCTTTTTGAGACAGGGTTGCGCTTGCAGTTCAGGCTGGCCTTAAACTCAGTGACCCTCCTTTCTCAGCCTCCCAAGCCCTGGGATTATAGGCATGTGCCATCCCACCTGGCCCTATATTTTAAATAATGTTAAAAACAAGCATCGTTATATATTTTCCAAAGTGGGAAAAGAGGTTAACTGATAGGACCTCTATGTGAATGTACCAAATTTTTATCAGCTTATGTTCAAAAATCTGAATTCAGCACGGGCTACAGCTATGAGAGTTGACAGTATTAAAGTTAAGGGACTTGAGGGAAGAGAGCCCGCAACTGAGATGACAGCCAGTTAGTGTGGTCAGGTCCTGCGGGGGCCGTGACTTTTCACCAAGGAAAGTCACAGAACACGCCACACATCAAAACCTTATATTGACAGGTTCTGGGTCTTTCTTACCTATTCAGGGTTTACATAGCCACGACGTGTGTGCAGGCAGGGACGCCCAGGGAGGACTGGCAGGATGTTGTGATCTGACATACATTCCAGGTGGATTTGCACACAGCAGCCCTGGGGCGATCTCATTTTCAATTCCAAATAGCCGCCTGGGAGCTGTGGAAACTCAGCACCTTGTGTTTGTGAAGCTGCATCTGCGTCTGGATCCAGTTTGGTTGCTGAAACCCTAGACTCTGAGTTGATGTCATAATAGGATGAGACTTGACTCTCTTGTGGGAGAAATGTGAGGAAGTGTGGCCAGAGGCAGGGGCAGCAGACTGTATTTTCTCAAGAGGGCCGTGAGAACAGCCCTCCTGTCACACGTGGCCACAGGGTGGCTTCGGCATGCATGCCTGAGGCTCAGGATCCGAGGTGACTTCTTAGGCGAGGTCGCAGACGCCACCAGTGTAGGCATCTGGCTGCCCTGTGGCTGTTGCACCAAACAGGAGCTCAAACTAGGTGGCTCATGCGGAGTCCACATGGTGGGGCAGGGAATTTCTTTTTTTCTTTTTTCAAAAATCAAAAATTATTTTCCCAATTTTTATTTTTACCTGATACAAAAATAAAAATTATTAAGATAAAATTTATAAACAATACATGTACCTGATAGAAACGGAGACCCCACATGGAACCAGACCAGACCTTCTGACACGAGAGAAGTCTTCACTAGGGGGAGCGGCGCAGGAGCGTAACAGGCTGCCTAGTGGATCAAGACAGTGGCGAGCTGAGCAAAGCACGGGCTTTTAAACTCTTTCAGGGTGAGTGTCAGCAGGCCAGAATAGCCCGAGCAGGGGTGGGATGGTGGGGGTGTCCGTGAGTCAGAACAGTCTGAGCAGGGTGGGTTGGGCCAGAACACCCCGAGTGAGGTGAACTGTTCATCAGAGTCCTGCCAAAGCAGATGCAGGTGGGGGCAGCTTTTGTGGCTGAGGGGAATTGAAGTAGAACAGGTAAAGGAAGGAGAGAAATATTGAGAGTTAGAGTTAAAGTTCTCCCATGAGGGGGGCTGCTTTGTGACTTATCAGTACCCAGTTAGTTAAGAGTCTAAGTTCTAGCATTTTAGTTCCAGAATTTAAAAAATGTTGTCTTTCGTATTTCTATGATTACTTCTCAGTTGCATTAAGTTTTTCAAACACTTCGGAACAAGGAACACATAACCATAAAGCCCGTAGTGATGGTGATGGCACACGCTTGGATCCTCAGCTCTCCAGGAGGCTGAGGCCGGACAGATGCAAGTTTGAGCCCAGCCCAGGCAACTTAGCAACTTGGTGAGACCCTAACTCAAAGCAAACAAAAAATTTTAAAAGCGGTAGGGGTATGTGTAACTGAGTAACACAACCCCCACTGCCATTAAAAAAAAAAAAAGACAACCATAGGTTTCCTTTCCCACCATTGTTCTGTGTTTTACAGTTTATTGTGTTCTTTATTCTGACCCGTGTTTATATAGCAGGGTTGTAAATCTGCACAACGTGCTCAGACGTGCACATAATGGGGATTCCTTACGTCTGTAACTGGTCTTGAACTGGCTGAGGGAGGAAATACATTAATTTGATAGTTAATGGAATCTTTGTCTCTCCCAGATAAATGTTCTCATGTTCTCTTTGAAGTAAATACACTTCATTTCTAACTTAATCTCCTCAGGGAAGGGCTGTCCTTCCCCCTCCCTTTGCCTTTCCCGTGGCGGCCTGTCGGAGTGCGGGGAGAGGGGTGGTGTCTTTGTGCCCACCTCAGCTAGTCCCTGAACCAAGACGGTCCAGAGACAAGTATCTGCTGGGAGCCACAAGACCAACCCGGCCATAGCATCCACTGCTGCTGGCCACCAGTGTCCCCACTCCTCAGTCCCAAGTCACAGTTCCGGGGCCTCTCGGCAGACTGGCCCCCCTCACGGCAGCCTGTATCCTCCTGCAACGTGAAGCTTTGCGTGGGCTATTTCTGGCTTTTTCTCTCCCCCACCTCCTACCTGTCTTGTGTTCTTGCTCAGATCCTTGCTGGATGCAGCTACCTGAGGGGTTTTTGGTTTGAAGCATCCTGTCCATAAGCTTCCTCCCTAGTCATCTGGACGGTTTCTACCGAGTCAGGAGTCCGTAGCTCTGAACCAAGACGGGAATATGTGTGCCTGCCCTTTGTGAACTGCCTCTTGCTTCCCCCTGTGTTAGTCAGCTTTCTACCACTGTGACAAAATACTCAGCAAACCAATTTAAAAGGAGGAAGAATGATTTTGGCTCATAGAGGTAACTTGCTGGTTCGCACAGTCACTTTGGGGCCTGTGGAAGGGCAGTGAGTCATGGCAGGGGAATGTATGGTGGAGGGGCTGCTCGTGTTGTTATAGGCAGCTGAGTTAGATAAAAATATTATAGGCAGTCGGATAGGGCTGTGCCCTGGAAGGAGCCAACACAAAAGATAAGACACCTGTGGGCCAGACCTCAAGACAAGGGGAGCTAAACAGGTGCAGCCACATACCCCCTAGATGTAAATGTCAAAAATTGATAAATAAGTAACAACCACCTTCAAAGAGCCAGGAAGTCACTGGCCTGACCTCCCACAGAAAAAGCCCAGCTCTGCATTCATGCCCGCTTGCTATGTGACTCGCTTCCCCATTTGATCTCAGTCCACTCAGTCTTACCTGGATAATTATACCTGTAATCCTATTGGTGGATCATAGTTTTGTCCATTTCCCCTACCTTGGACCTGCCTCACCTCATGGTTTTTCCCTATAAAAGTCCCTGGAAAAGACAGAGTCGGGGGTAACCCACTCGGGCCCCCCTTCTGTCCCTCTCTTGGATAGAAGCTTTCTTTCTCTCAATAAATATATTCTGCTCTTAACCTCCATTGTTCCTAAAATTCATTCTTCAGTTTTAGAGAACACGAACTCGTCTGATATCAGTCAGGTTGGGAGATTTATTTTCCTGTATCAGTGTGGTGGGGGCCTAGAAGCAAAAAGAGACACGGGAATGGCCAGGGACCCAATATCCCCTCCCGGGGCACCCCCAGGGACCTAAAATCCTTCCCCTAGGCCCACTTTCTAAAGGTTCTCCGGGCTCCCGACAGGACAGTGAGCAGGCTTCAAGGCTCGGTCTGCAGAAGGCACGTGAGATCCAAACCCTAACACGGTGCATGCCCCTCCCACAGCCTGCAGGACCTGAGGGGCTGTGTTTTGCTCCCTCAAGAGACAGCGCTGAGTGCTTCCTCTCTGTGCATTTCCTCAGCATCACACCCTCGTGTTAAGGACCCCAGCCTCAGGAGAGGCACACAGAGCAGGGTTTATGTATTCTGTGAAACAAACGCTGGTTTTTGAGTTGATGGCTGATCCTTAGCATTGGGACCACGGTCTTGTTTGAAAGTAGGACTTACTAAAGATGGAAATAATTATAAATCCAAAGGAGTCTTCAAAATGTTTCTAAGAAGATTCCTTGGCTAGTTTTCTGAATCTCGATGAATTTAAAGTAGGGCCCGTTCCATTCTTCTCTGCCTCTATTTAGTTTTTCTTTTTTGTGATTATATTCTCAATTTCCAAAAATTCTTTTTGCCCTCTGGTTGGCCCTTTAACCAGTTACGGGGGGGCGACTGCTGTGGTAAAGCACACGCGACATACCGTTTACCATTTCAGGCCTACAGCTTAGTGCCAGGAAGTCAGTTATGCTCCACCATCGCCACTAGCCGTACCCAAAATGCTTTCATCCACCCCAAGAAAAACCCATTAAACAGTAATTTCTCCATCTTCGCACCCTCCAGCCCTGACAAATTCTACTGTACTCTGTTTTCTCTACGGGTTGGCCAGTGCCAGGCACTTCACACGAGTAGAATCACGAGGGTCCTCGTGTCTGGCTTATCTCTCTTAGCGCAGTATCTTCCGGATTGATCCTTGTTGTAGCCTGCGTTAGAATCTCATTATTTAAAACTACAAATAACACTCCATTGCATGGATGAACCATATTGGGAGTACCAAGTTGTTTTAAAAGACTACCAGATGCTGCCCTCAGAATTACTGAAGGTATCGATTTGTATGTATTCGACACATTAATCTGCATATCTCTAGTATCTTAAGACTAGCTGGGGGCTTTTTTTCCTCACCCAGCTTTTGCGGGAAGTGTATGGCCCTCGCTTCTTAGGTGGTTCCCTACCACCATTCCCCTTGGGAGTGGAGGTGGAGGACGATGCGCTGGAGGCTGGTGTGGGTTCCTTCCGTATCTGCATGCGTCATCTTTCGTTTCCGCTCTCAGGTCGCCTCCTCTCCCCGGCACCCCAGCTTAGCGCGGTGTGGGGCCGGCACCTCTGGGTGCTGTGTGGGCTCAGAAGAGGACAGTTCCTGCAAGGACCAGACTAGCCACAGGGGGGCGCCCAGGCATAAGGCGAGGGGCGGCCTGGGCTGGAGCCTCGCACAGGTACCAAGGGCGTCTGCGACTATTCCGTCCATTGTCTTGGGGAGGCCAGGGTCAGGCAGCATTAGTCCCTCCCTAGCCTCCTGTCCTCTGGCAGCAGGAGTGACCGGGTTGGGCTGGTGGCTGGAATTTTCTGGGGCCCTGCGCCCTTCCCTGTGTGGCTTCTGCAAACTTTCCCTCCCAACTTAGGGAGGAAGGACAGCGGGGGACCTGCCACCCAGCACCAGCGCAGCTCAGAAGCCCTGCAGCCTGCGGCGCTCAGGCCCCATTTACCATTTCGTTAGGGTGAGTGCTCAGCCTAGGTGTGGGGACTTTGCTGTAAGTGAAAATGATACATGTCCTCAATTTTTCACTCTGATGTTATTCTCTTCCGTTTTTGGTTTGCTGGAACAGATAATTTTTTTATCTTTGTAATTCTCTGTTCGTTTCCATGGGATCTGGGGAGAACAGAGAGGCAGGGATGAGGTTCAGACCTTCCTGAAAGCAGAAGGCAATGGCGTTATACTTGGCTGCGTTTTTAAATTCTACTGCTTTATAGTTCTCTGCCCCTGTACCTTCCTTCCGTCATATTTTTCTCTGTTTGGTATTTATGAAAATTGATACCTAGTGTTCTAGCACATTCGACATGCCCTGAATGATTTGGGACTTTATTTGGGATCGTACCTCTGAACTACGAAGCATTGTGGGAAAGGACTGTGATCAAGATTATAAACAGCAGCAATCACGGATTTTTTGAACTAGGAAAGCTGTTCAGAAATAACCTCCAAGTACTCTGACTACATCCTGCTGGGTGAACTAAAATGAAAGCCGATTTTTCTAGATGCTGCAAAACAATATTTTCCGCCAGGGGGCGCTATAGGCTGTATCAATTTTTTTGGTATTTGGTTTTTAGAGCAGTTTCTTTGTGTCTTTGTGGTGCCACTTGAAAACCTGACTTTTCTGATAGCTGATTCAGAGAGAGCCACAGCACTAGCCAGGCAAAGGCAGAGAGCCCGAATGACCTCACAACAGAAAATGTAAGATGTAGTGCTGACTTCAGGCACAGCTGGATTCAGGCACAGACAACCCCAAGTCTGTAAGGCTTGGCTCACCTCTGTGACTGGCTTCACTGTCCAAGAGGTTCTCCTGTTTTAGTGGCAAAGTGGCTGCAGCAGCTCTGGCCTCCCAACCTTCTAGAGTTCAATTCAGTGAGGCCCAGTGAAGACTTTTGTCTTCAACAAAGTCCAAGAGTTGAGTGTCTCGGGTCTCACTGGCTTGATTTTGGTCCCGCGTCTACCCTGGGGTTCATCTCTGTCACCAGGCAATGTGATGGATCGGCAAAGCCAATCATGAAATGACAGATAGCGCCCCCAATCCCGTGGGTCACATGGGACTGAGTGGAGCCAGCCTAACCCAGAGGACAAGGACTGAGAGGATTACAGACAAAACCAGGCTCCGCTACTGGAGACGGGTGAACGTGCCCTTCAGCCCTCAGCACACCGGCAGAAGAGAGGATGGAGCAGCAGGCACAGGAATGAGACTGCGTGGATGTGGGTACAGATGCAGGTTTCGAGGTCAGCTCCAGACTGGAGGAGAGACCCCTCCCCGACAGACTGCAGTAGTGACTAAAATCGCAAGAAAGGGCTTTTTAAAAGGCATAAACCCATAAGGACAAGAAACACAGGGAGAGAGATGAGAACAGACAAGAGAAATGAACATTCTAGAAAGTGTGGAGAGGACAGACGAGCAAGGGCTGCCCAGCAGAACAGAGAGACTCAAGCCGGGTGCTGGCAGGTGTCATAACCCAGCACAACCCCGGGAACCTTTGGAATTGGGAATATCAGGTATTTTTCTACTTACTGCTGGGAAATAAAACACCCCAGTGTTTCATGGTGTGAAGCAATAACTACCTGTCATTTCTTGATTCTGCAGGGGGTCGCCTGGACATCATTGCTCTGTGTGATGCTGCCTGGGGCCCCAGAGCCCTCACAGGCAGGGCTGGCAGGCTGCCACTGTTTCCTGAGAGCCCAGCTGGGGCACTCAGTTAAGGAACTCTGTGCATCTGTGTAGTGTCTCCATGTGGCCAGACCTCTCAGAGTGTAGCAACAGGAATTACCTGGTGGCTCTTCCCCGGGCTGGTTATTTCCCCAACACAGCTGATTATCAGTATCAGTATTATCGAAAGGCCTGTTTACATAAGACGGTTGAATCTTAGCAACAAGGTCAAGGTTAACACCATATGGATGTATGGCGGTCGCTATAACCTGAACAATTCTGACTGAAGAAGGGCTCATTGCCCCAAGTCACACAGAGGCCAATACTGTGACAGCAGTTTAAAAGCTTTATTGTGGGTCAGCCAACAAGGAGACAGGCTAAGATCTGTCTCCCTGATTGACCAGTAGCAGAGGAATTGAAGTGGCCCGAACAAGGGGCAGGAGAGGGCTGATCCATTTGTAACCAGGAGTCTGGGTAAAATAGTCCACACCTGGTGTGATAGACCAGGTGGAGCATGTAGATAATTCCCCTGTAAGTTTTGGCTGTCAGGCATTTTGTCTAAGACACGTACCCATTTCTTCGTTCCTTTCCATCCAGCTATCATTTCTTCTTCCCGCCATTTATATCCAAATTTTTCCACCTTTGGAAGGGATGCGAAGTCTGGCCCCTGTGCTGGACCAGAGTGTCGCAGCAATACTATTCTAGTAAGTGTGACCCTCCTTCCTCTCCCCTCCATTCGGGGTAAGATCGCACAGATACAGAACTGGGGCGGGGTTAGCTGAACCACTAGGCAACAGCTGTATTCACTGTTGACCCCAATTTTACTGGATGGGTAAATACACCATCCACCCCCATTAGGCCCTCAGGGAGTCTGGTAGGAAGTTTTAAAGGATAGTTGCAGATTCTCGCTTTGGGATCATCCCCGCATCCCTGGCACTCACAGTTGTAGCCTCGGTCTGGAGACCTGTGTATCAGGTAGGTAGAAAGAAAGGAAGGCGAGATAGGAAAGAATTGTTTAACTGTACCAGCATTCCCTGCCATCTCTCCCCAGGTCCCCAGAGCAGTGGAGTGTCCATCCAGAGGGGACCCTGCCTTGGTCTTCCTTATACTGAGTGTGAGCACACACTCATGAAGTGGTGCTAATCAGTCTCTTATGCCTTTATCTCCTGCAATTTAGACAACATATACTTCAATTTTCCATTCCAACCCTTACCAAACTATTATTCTGTGGGTGGAAATATCAGGCAAAGACTAGTGCAGAATGTCTGTTCCCTTCAGGGCCCATCTGTAGCCTCCCAGGGGTACTGGCATCATCTGACTTGCCAGCTGTATGTGGAGCCTTTCCCCTACTTGTTGCTAGCAAGTATATTGTTGTTGGCATTGTATGCCTGAGACTGTGTATTAGTCTGTTTTCAGTTGCTGTGACAAAGCACCTGAGAATAACTCAAAAAAGAAAAGAATCATTTTGGCTCATAGTTTCAGAGGGTGCAGTGCAGGTCCACTGGCCCCACTGCTTTCTGCCTCTGGTGAAGCAGAAACACCACAGCAGAAGAGCGCGATAGAGAAAAACTGTTCCCTTCATGGTCAGGCAGCACAGAGAGCAAGAGCCAGAAGGGAGGGAGCCAAGGGGCAAGATGTCACACCTAAGATCATACCCTGTGGCCTGGTCCCTTCAATGAGGCCCCATCTCCTAGGTTTCCATTGCCTCCCTAGAATGCCATCAAGTTACGATCTTAGTAGTGGTTAATCCACTGATGAAGTCAGAACCCTATGATCCAGTCACCTTCCAAAGGCTCCACCTCTGAGCCTGTGAGATTTGAGGGGGAAGGGACATTGTACATCTAAACCATAATGGGACAAGAGGAACTGTAGACTCAGCCCATCTCTGTATTCCTGTAGTTTTCCCAGGACAACTCATTTTGCAGATCCAGGTGACCAACTCAAGCCAGCACAGGAGGATGTCAACTGAGAGGTTCCAGTAACCTTCCAATCCTGAAAGGGGGTTGTGATGACCTCGGATGTGCCCTACTCTAACGTAGCACTTAAATTCCCATGGTGGTTGCACGGGTCATGCTTTGTGTGGGGATCTCTTTCATAGTTCCCTTGACCTTCTGCCTAACTCCAGAGCCAGCCCATTATCTGCCACCCATGCATTGGCACAATCAATTGTAGGCTCAGGCATACAACTAGGCCATTGAGCTGACTGTCTTTGCCTTAAGTTAGAGTAATGATCTTCCAAACGTGGTGCTCTCTGCGCACCTTGGAACTCCCGACCATAAGTCAAGGAGCTTTTGGTCAATAAGGAGCCGCTCGTAGGGTGTAGCCTAAATGGTCAAAGGGACCATAGGCTCCAGCAGCATAGCATCTCAGATGATTCCAAGTCAGCCCTAGGGGAAGAGAAAAGCTGTTCGTGAGTAACTCTTCACACTCCCCTGGCAGGCTGTTCCTGTACCAGCCATTTCCACGTAGTTATGGAACGCTCTGGGCCCCGTTACAGCATTTCCCCAAAAGCACCCAAGACACGATGAGAATTTCAGATTCCCGGATGATTTCATGTCCTGCGGTCACAGCTGCAGTTTCAGTTAATGTTCAGTAGACAGTAGTAACTGTCTCTCAAATGGGAAGTTTCCAGTCCAATATCCCAGGGCTCACTGCTGGACGGCGCGTTTGCCATGGCCCATCTGCCCTCCACACGGAGCTGTTGTTCAGACTCCGTCTGCACCACTGCAGCTTCCAACACGTCCTTACTTACAGTGGAACACTCTCTTTGATCACCAGCTGCTCTATACTGTCTCAAATGAACGACCTATGTGGGCTTGACCATCTTATTGGTCATGCCGTTTAGCATGATTGATCAATATTGGCAGAAGGGCAGATTTACATACCTTCTGTTTTACACTCCTAGGTAGGGAAACTATGCCCCCACCAGGCACTGTAGCCCATCCCACAGGACCATCAGGGGAAAGGAGACTCTTTATAAAGTATGGCCTTGCTGGGCACGTTGGTGCACATCTATAATGCCAACTACCCTGATGGCTGAGGCAAAAGAATTGTAAGCTTGAGGGCAACCTGGGCAATTTAGCAAGAAATTGTTTTTAAAAAGTTTCAAACATAAAATAAAGTAGGGATGGGGGTACAGTTCCATAGTAAGCACTGGTCTAACTCCAGGCCCTAGGTTCTGCCCCTGGAATCACCAAAGTCACAATTTTCATTCAAATTTCTCACCTTCATCTCATAACTGTTACAGTCCCAGATCCTCCAAATCTAACTGCAGCCCCTGTGAGGACTTGCCAGTGTGTTTTGAAACCCGCGTGCGTGAATGTTCACGCTGAGAAGTCTGGGAAATGCCACTTGTCCATGCTTGACCATGTTACCTTATGTGCATATGATCTTGGGTACCTAGCCAGGCTGAGCTAGGGACGTTTATTCAAAAGTCCTTATCTTGGTTAGAACGCAGGACCGTGTCTCAGACAATGATACAACATTATCAGTCTTTTTATTTATAGCGTCTGGCTTTTGACTAACACTAAGGCTGCCTTGCAGTCTTTGTGTCCCCACTAGAGCAGGCACGTACTGCCATGAGTCTCAGCTGTGTGGGAGACTGAGGCTCCTAGAGATGCTCTTTCCCTCCAGAGTGGTCTCTCCCATGACCAAGACTTCTGCTCTCCCCACAGAGCCCACTTCTGGCAGCTGCACCCTTGACCTTGGCCCTGGCCTGGGTACTGCAGTTTCTGGCCACACACGCAGTTCTGCTCAGCTGGAGACGCTGACAGCTCCCGGGCGGGTCTGCTGGTCACACCCAGGAGCCCCTGCAGCCAGTGGACACCCAGGCGTGGCTGGTAAGTGGGTAGGTGGACCCGGAGGGCAATGTCATTGCTAGTGCCACTTGTCCGTCTCCCCGGGGCTTGGGGCGCAGCTCTCGACAGTTTGTGCTTCAACCCGTGAGCCTCCTGCTCTGACCAACCCGCCCGCCTGTTCTCACTACAGATTCGGGGGCTTTGAGTCAAACTCATCCCCAGGCTGCTATCGACCACCTGTCATTTCAGCTGCTTAAGCCACAGTTACTGGGCTTCCTTCACTTGACCTGTAATTGAATTTCCCTGGGAACTCAGGGACCAGATTGATTCAGCCTAATTGAGTCAAAGATCGACTCTCCCTGCCATTCATCTCATCCTCGTTTCTGCCCGGGGCTCTCAGAGCAGGGGCTCCCATACTTGCATAGTTTTTGTTTAAATAGTCAAGAACCAACTGACACCTTTTTAAAAAATTATTTTTCATTTTTTGCAATACTGGGTATTGAACCCAAGGCATTCACACTGAACTACTAGATACATCCTTAGCCTATTTATCTATTTATTTATTTAGGGTTTTTTTTTTTTCTTTTGTCTTTTTGAGATAAGGTCTTGCTATGCAGTTCAGGCTGGCCTTGAGCTCACTTTGTAGCCCAGGCTGGTCTCGAACCACAGTGATCCTCTTGCCTTAGCCTCCTGAGTGCTGGGATTACAGGCATGCGCCACCACGCCTGGCTATTTATTTTTGAGACAGGGTCTTGCTAAATTGTCCAGGCTGGTCTTCACTCCCCATCCTCCTGCCTTAGCCTCTTATGAGCTGGTATTACACTCACGTGCTGCTGCCATGCCCCGCAGGAAACATGTTTCCCATTCTTGCTGTGTTCTCTTCATAGGAAGGTTCTAACAAGAAGAAAGTCAAAGTAAAAACAAAACAGAAGCAGATTTGGAAATGAGTAAAAAAAGTCAGCTTCCAGGAAGTTAGTGACTTGCTCTTTTTAAAAATTTTCTTCCTATGATTCAATAATAAAAAGACAAATGGGGGCTGGGTGTGGTGGCACACACCTATAATGCCGGTACTCAGGAGGCTGAGGAAGGGGGATCGTTGCAAGTTCAAGGCCAGCCTGGGCTACAAAGTGAGCTCAAGGGCAGTCTGAACTGCATAGGAAGACCCATCTCAAAAAGACAAAAAATAAATGATAAATGGGGAAGGGAGGGCTGAAGAAACGTTGGTCAGTGCACTGAGCAGCAGTACAAAAGAATGACTGTTGCACTCAAGATAACAACAATGTACTGTCTACTGTATTTCAAAAAGCCTGAAGAAAAGGCTATTTTAATCATAATGGAACGTTTGGGGTCAGACATATTTAACTTATTTAAACATTACACAATGTATGCATATGTCAAAGCATCACATGGTTTGCCATTAATACATACGTTTTATATTTTTATGTATGAGTTTAAAATAAATTTAATTTAAAAATTTAAAAAGACGAATAAAACTGGGTGCAGTGGCACAAACCTATAATCCCGATACTCTGCAGGCTGAGGCAGGAGGATTGCTGGGAGTTCCAAGCCAGCCTGGGCTACATAGCAAGATCCTATCTCAAAAAACAAAACAAAACAAAAACAAAGATAAATAAACTAAATCTACAATGAACAAAGACCTCTGGTGGTGGCATACACCTGTAGTCCCATCTATTCCAGAGAGGGAGGTGAGAGGATCGCTTGGCATTCCAGACCGGCCCGGGAAAAACACAGCAAGGGGGCTGAGGATGTGGCTCAGTGTGGAGCAGTTGCCTTCTATGCACAGGGCCCTGGGACCAATCCCCACCACCACAAATATAAATAAATAAGAAAGCAGAGTGAGATCCTTCTGCAAAGCAAATAAGTAACAAATAAAACATGAGTAAAGTTTCTAAATAGGCATTTTTCTAAAGAAAATATAAAAATGTCCAAAAAGCACATTGAGAGAGTCTGGACATCATGAATAACCAGGAAAATGCAAATTAAAGCTACACCAAAGCTGGGTGTGATGGCATATGAACGTAACCTCTGCACCATGGGAGGCTGAGACAGGAGACTCACAATTTTGACCCTAGATTTAGGAACTTAGAGATGTAGACCCTATCTCAAAATGTTTAAAAATTAAAAGATAAATAAAATGGGTGAAGGTGTGGTTCAGCACAAAGTCTGAGGTTTCGATTCCCAGTACCACAAAAGACGAAAACAAAACACCTACAGTGAGCTGTCACTTCACGCCCACTGGAACGTCTGTGATAGAAAAGACAAGTAATAACAGGTGTTGGAAAGTTGTTGAGAAATTAAGACCCTTGTATGCTGCTGACAGGAGGGAAGAGCGGGGTGGCCACTTGGGAAAATCTCTGGTAGTTCCTCCCAAAGGCACGCAGGACAAGCCTACGACCCAGCAATTTCATGAAAGGTGTCTATACACAAGAGAAATGAAAACATACGCCCACCTGAACGGTATACACAGATACTCACAGAGATTTGCTTCATAAGAACCAAGAAGTCATGACTACCTAAACGTTTGTGTTATGGTGAACGGATAAAAACAATTTTAGCGTATGTGCTGCCAAAGCGAGTACTGAACAGAAAACAAAATGTGGCCTATCCACACCATAGGACACTATTCCACCTTCCAAAGGAGTGAAACACTGATGCGAGTGCAAGAGGGAGGAACCTGGCAAGCATTCTGCTCAGTGAAAGAAGGAAGACACAGCCAGGCACGGTGGCGCACGCCTGTAATCCCAGCCCTCAGGAGGCTGAGGCAGGAGGATCTTTGCAAGTTCGAGACCAGCCTGGTCTACAAAGTGAGCTCAAGGCCAGCCTGGACTGCATAGTGAGACCCTATCTCAAAAAAAAATGGGGAGACACAAAAGACCACATAGCGCCCAGCACAGGCAAAAGTACAGAGCAGAAAGTAATGTTAGTGGTTGCAGAGTGCAGCGAGGGAAGGGGATGTGTGGGGTGAGGGTTGAAGAGCGGGGTTTCTTTTGGGGGAGTGAAAATGTTCTAATGTGGGTGGTGGTGGTGGTGATGCTTTTGCAACTCCGTGCTATATTCGAACCACTGAAGTTATACTTTAAATAATAATGAATTATGTGGCACGTGAATTCTTTTATGAGACTGTTAGGGGGAAAAAAAGTGCCAGGAGACTTTCCCCTGGGCAAAGTCTGAGGACAAACAAACTCCCAAAAAGATGAGTGATGGGTGTTAGCATCAGGCAGTATCAGTTGGGTACTCAGAAACATAGATGCTCAGGTCCTTCACGGGCCACTGAGTCAGAATCTGCATTCGAACAAGACTCACAGGCAATTGGTATTCACAGTGCAGTTTGAGAAGCGCCAGACTGGACAACTTCTAACGTGGAAATTAAAACCTACCCTCTGCTGGTCCAGCTCTGTCTCAACTATTTTCACAACATGATGCCACAGTTAAGGGCTCGGTCCCCTGAGCTGCTCCGCACTGTCAGCCTACTGGAGGTTTCAGGTTTGCTGTGGCTGCAGGTCCTCAGCGAGAACCATTCAGGAAGGTCCGGTTAAAGCACAGGCCATGAATGACAATAACATACCTATGATTAAGCCACCAACTTTCGAGGAGGTGTGTAACAAAAGCAATATATAACCAGAAAAATACAATTACTTCCCCAAAGCTGGTCACCTGAAAGCAGATGTTAAGGTTAGCCAAAAATTCTGTACCTAGCCAGGTTTTGTGGCATACATTTGTAATCTCAGCTACTTAGGGGGCCGAGGCAGGAGGATCACAAGTTTGAGCCCAGCCTAGGCAATTGAGCAAGAACCTGTCTCAGAATAAAACAAAAAGGGCTGGAGATATAACTCAGTAATAGAGCACTTGCCCAGCATGCCTGAGCCCCCGGGTTCAATCCCATAATATACATGCCAAAAATCTTCTGTAGCCAAATAATAATTGGTGTAGTCATGTCTACCAGAAATCAGTGGTTTGTTTTATTGCCTAAATTTAAAACTCTTTACTACACCTTCCAGGAAGTTACTTGGTTCAAGATATCACAAAAGAAAATGAGGAATGACAAAGAACAGTACAGAAATGGGAAAGCATAACATGAAAGCCAGAAAAATAAACTTCCTTGTAGTGGACTTTAAGGCTACATTCCTGTGATGTACCTCTGGCCTTGGTGACTGTAAATAACTATTTTTACGAGTGGATGAAAATCAGAAGTGAAAGGCAATTCCAAATAAGTTCAGGGCCAGGAACATAGCGCAGTGGCACAAGCACTTGCCTGGTAGGTGCAAGGTCCTGAATTCGATTCCTGGTACTAAAAAAAAAGTTCAAATACTATAATTATAACTTTGGAAGATCTAGTTCCACTGCCACACCTGCAACAGAGAGAAGGGAGAAGCAAGCATTTTGCTTGGCAACAAGCCAGCACGGACAAGCTAGAGGCCATTAGCCCAAATTCCAACTGCCCCGGGGTCACAGGTGCAGAATCTCTGCAAAGTACCTGGAAACTCTAATGCTGGCCATAGCCAGGAAGGTGTCAGAATGGCCATTAATTCTTGCACCAGTCAATTCTCTTGATGTGGATTTACTATCCACAGGTTACCAGGAATTCCTGTAAACTTAAAAAAACAAGGACCACTTAGATCAAATGATTGGTATCGTTCTTTAAAGTTTTCCCTTATTATTTTCAGGCATGGCTGGCTTTATTAGTTAATTATTTGGGGAGTGAGGCAAACCAGAAACAGTGAAAAACAGGCTGCAGAGCTAGGAACGTGATAACCCACTCACTGGCTAAAATACAGACTTGCATGGAGCAAGGTACCCCATTCATCTGCTTCCTGATACCTTAACATTTAAGAATGAGAAAGTAAACACACTGACCAAAAAGAGAATCTATTCATTATCAGAATAAAACCTTAAAATATCTGTGAAAAAATGATTAAGAAACCTGCAGGATCTGTAGTGATAAAAAATTATGAAACCTTAAAGAATAGAGAAATGGCTAAAAGAAAAGAAATAACAAAGAAATGCACCCATAAAGATGGAAACCCTCCTAAGTTAGTTTTGTGCTGTATCTTGTTTCTCTGATGCGTGCATTTATTATCTCCAGCCATTTTGTGATGATTTGCATTTCATTTGCAAAACATATTTTGTGAGAACTTTTAGAGCTAAGTTAAATAGGGGTGATCATATGTCCCTGTTTTGTTCTGGTTTTTAGTAGGAATAATTCATGTTTCTCTATTAAGTATAATTTTGACTTTTGGTTTTCAATAGAGCCTTTTGTCATGTTAAAAAGGCAATCTCTTATAGCTGTTAGGAAGACTTGCAATGGAAAAGTCCCTTCGGGCACCTACAGAACTAATGATATGCATTTCTATAATTTTTCTGGTACTATGATTAGTTATGCTGACACAAGTTTGAATAGGATAAAAACTAGAGCTGGTTAAGTATGTTTCATTTAAAGTTACCTTTATATTTTAATGGCTAAAATTTTATCTAGAATTTTTGTATTTCTATTAATTCATGAGAGTAGCATATAAATTTCTTTTTAATGTTATTCTTGTTAGATGAGTGATCAAAATGTTTCATCAAAGAAAATGAAATTTATAAAAGGTAATGTAAATAGCAATAAACATTTCAAAAAGTCCAACCTCATTAGGGAAAAAATGGTAAATAAAGCCACAAAGGAGATACAAAACTTGGCAGCATGCCAGGCAGGATGGTGCGCACCTAGCCTTGGGAGGCTGAGGCAGGATTGCCTTGAGTTTGGGCCAGTCGGGCCTACATAATGATTTCAAGGCCAGGGTGAACCACGTAGCAAAACCATATCTCAGAACACCAAAAGTTGAGAGCAAGTTTTATCCCCATTCAGGACAAAGAGGCATATTTTTCTCACACGGCCTGCAGCAGCATTAATCAGTACAACCTTTAGACTGTCTGCCTGCCCCCCAAACCCAATAAAGTCAGGCGAGGAAAGAAGATGGTAGGATGTGAATGACTCTTGGTTTCTTCTTTTTCTCTTTCAGTACTGAGGATTAAACTCAGGGGTGCTGCACTGTTGAGCTACATCCCCATTCCTTCATAATTTATTATTAGCTTAAATTTTAAGACAGGGTGTAAATTGCTCGTCCTGGCCTCAGCCTTGCAATCCTTCTATCTCAGCTTCATAAATAGCTAAGATTACAGGAAAGTACTACTGCTCCCAGATCTTCTTTCTTATACTTGCTAAGTTTTCTACACATATAAAAAATGCTTTCATAGTAGAAATGTGTATGTCCAAGTTAAAGCCACAATGAGCTACCTCTCCACATCTACAGAGAGGCTAAGATGAAAAGGGACAACCATAGCAAGTACTGGTGAGGTGGGGAGTGACTGGATACACATGGCTGGCAGGCATATCAATCGGAAAGCAGTTCAGTGGTTACTTACTAAAGCTAAACATAGACCCACCAGCAATTTCGTTCACAAATATTTGCAATGGAAATAAATGCACATGTCCACCAAAACACCTGTACAAGAATGTCCACCGCAGCTTTATTTGTAATGACCTCAAGCAGAAGTAATTAAAATGTCTACTACAGGAAAACAGGTAAGTCAGTACACTCAACCGAATAACTGAACACGAGTGAAAAAAAAGAATAAATTATTAAAAGATGTAGCAATATAGGTGAATGTCTTAGACACTGTTACAACAAAGAATCCAGACAGGAAAGGGTACATATGATAATTATATTTAAATGAAGTTCAAGAACAGACAAAAGCCGGGCGTGGTAGTGCACGCCTGTAATCCCAGCACTCAGGAGGTTGAGGCCAGAGGATCGTTGTGAGTTCAAGACCAGCCTGGGCTACAAAGTGAGCTCAAGGCCAGCCTGAGCTGCACAGCAAGACCCTGTCTCAAAAAGACAAGAAAAAAAGAACCGACAAACATATCCACTGGCAATGGTCATAGTGCTCCCTGCTGGAAAGTGGGTGAGCCTTAAGTGAGCTTTCTGGGTGCTGGAAATAGAAATGCTCTATTTTGGCTTAGAGAGCTGCTTCTTGGATATTCACATATGTAAAAATTCACCAAGCTTAAGATTTAAACTATCCCTCAACAAAACAAAAGTTTGGTGGGGAGGGCTTGGTGGTGAATGTCCTTAATCTCAGCTACTCAGGAGGCCAAACAGAAGGGTCACAAGTTCAACCCTAGCTTGGGCAACTTAGTGAGACCCTGTCTCAAAATGAAAAGCACGGAGCTGGGGATGTGGCTCAGTGGTGGAGCAGCCTGGGGCTCAGTCACCAGAGAGGGGGAGGGAGAGAGAGAGAAGATGGAGGAGGAGCAGGAGGAGGATTCTGGGAGGCAGGAGAGGGAAGGGGGGAGGGGCGGGGCAGGGGGAGGAGAGGGAAGGAGAGGGAGACGGGGAGAAGTGCGTGTCCTTTAACTCCCTCAGAAAACTCTACTTCTAAAACATCACCCTGAGAAAATAAACAAGAATCAGCTCTATACAGCTCAGCCTGGACTCTAACTTGCAGTCCTCCTGGCTCAACCTCCAGAATATTGGAATTGCAGCCGTGTGCTGCCTCGGCTCATAGTGCGAAGCCTTCTCTGCAGAGATACTTAATGCAATGCAACAATAATGTGTTATATCAAAACCTTTAAAGAGATCCTTATTGCCCCAAGCTAGAGACCCCATCACAAAAAGTGAAAAACATCAGTTATTTGCGTGTTATGTCCATGTGATGTAATATTCTACAGAAATCAGAATTTCAATGTATTATAATGCCTAATACCTGAAATAAATGTTTATATTTACAATACAAACTTATACTGAACTAAGAAATAGTATAAAGATACAGAACAGTATGTACAAGTGTGAGACCAATTATGTAGAAATCAAAAATGTAAATGCATGAGGGGAAGAAAGGAAAACAGAGACAAAATAATTGTATTGTCCTTAGCCCTGGAAATATAGGGTATACACGCAAGTGTTTTCAATTAGCATCCCCCATTTCTACCTTTATATCTGAGACGTGGGGTTAGGCACAATGGTGCACACCAGCAATCTCTGTACTCTGGGAGACTGAGGCAGGAGGCTCACAAATTCAGGCCCAGCTGTACAATTTAGCAATATATGCAAGAGCCCATCTCAAAATTTAAAAGAAAACTGCTTGGGATATAGCTCAGTGTGAGGCCCTGGGTTTAATTCCCAGTCTCACAAAAATAATTGACACCTAACTCTCCAAACTCCCAGCATGCTTTGTGACTCTTGGGCAAACAAGCTCATGGAGAAAGTTGATAGAAACTGCTTGACTATGATGGGCTGTTTAAGACTAAAACCATCTGTTGGAGCTGAGGTTCCTAAATGCTACCTGAAACATTAAAAAAACTCAAATTATTGCTAGTGTTTGGAGGAAAACTTTTCTTACACGCACTTTTTTTTCCTCTTTTTAAAATTTTTTGTTAGCACATGTTTACAGTATGTAATATTTATACTACTTGTATGGTGTTAATACAGGTACATAATATACCTTAATTTTTTTCTTGTTTTTGTTCTTTTTTTTTCTTTTATGGTGCTGGAGATTGGACCCAGGGCCTTGTGCATGCAAGGCAGGAACTCTGGCACTGAGCTACATCCCAGGCCCTTAATTTTTATTTTATCTCCCTTCCTTTCCTTCCCTCTCTCAGTTTCCTTCCCCTTTGAGAAAGGCCTGTCTTCCTATTTCCCATTATCTATTTTTGTTTTGCTCTTTATTTATGATTTGGATTTTCCATATAAGAGAAACCACACGATATTTGAGCCCGTGTGTCTGAGTTATTTCACTTAACGTTATGGTCTCAAGGTGCCTCCATCTTTCTATAAATGACTCAGGTTTATCTTTCTTTATGGCAGAGTGGTGCTCCTCTGTGTGTAAGTGCATTTTCTTTACCCGTTCACCCGGTGATGGGCAACCTCCACCCTCTTAAGCCATTGGCGACCCTGTGAAGTTAAATTGACAGGGCCGGGGGTATAACCCAGTGGAATAAGTGCCTGCCTGGCAAGCTGCAAGGTCCTGAGTTTGATCCCCGGTATTGCTAAAAAAAAAAAAAAAGAAAAGAAATTAAATGGACAAAGGATATGAACAAGGGAAGAGACAAAGCTTGTTCACACACCTGCACAGGAGCTCACATGGAAAGTGCTCAGCTCAATAACTAAAAGTCGGATTTATATACTTAATAGGGAAAAAGGGATGGGAAGAGAAGGGCTGCTAATGGAAAAAACACAAGTTCCTCTGCGAACAACAAACTGACTTTTAAGGACCAGATAGTTTATGGTAATGTTTATTTATACAGGAGTCAGTGGCGGCCTGGAAGGGGATTTATGGTGGTTCCATTCTTGGGCTTCTTCCCGGAAGTAAAGCCACTGAGGATGGGGAGTTTATAGCAGATTCGTTCCCAGAAGTTTCTGGTATTAGTCAGATAAGACGAGGGTGGTGGTGAGACAGCACCTCTGTAGCTGTTAATCCTCAAATGTCTTTCAGCTCAAAATAATTTTTATGCCACAGTGGTATAATTTGCATTCTTTCACTTCCATAAAAAGATAATATTTTGAAATACTATCCGTCTTCCCCCCTTTTTTCCTATTAAATTTCCAGCCTTTACTCATCTGTGCTCCTAAGTATTCCATATTCACTGCCTCTGGGAAAGGGTGGCAAATCTGAGCTCATAAAAAAATAAGATAAGATCTTTTCCTGGCCATTAAACTCCTGAAGTCTTAGAAAACAGGAAGGAGTCTGGCAAAGAGAGAAGAACCAGGTCCTCATTCTCTGACAGAGAAAGGCTGAGGAGAGTGCCAGGTGCACTTCATCCTTATGCCAACGCAGATTCACCCCAAGGTCCAGGGCATAATCCAAAATCCTGTAGAAGTTGGAGAATGGTTGGCATAGAGCCTAGGGTCCCGGAGCAGAAGTGACCACGTGATGCGCTCAGGCCGGAAGCCCAGGGCAGAGCCCTGTGCGGTGCTGAGGTTCGGCCTACAACAGAGCCACAGGGAGGATCTGAGGAGCCCACGTTTTCTCAGACCAGAGGGCAAGAGGGACAACGGTCTGATCCCCAGAGGACAGCAACTGGGGTGCCAGCTGACTTGAGACACGGGTGCCCTGGGAGGGGCAAGGGGACAAGACCTCAGTGCCACAGAGTAAGGTTGCCAGTGAGTTGGTAGAAAGGAACCGGGCTTATTCAAGAGCTGGACCTGGAGAAAATGGAAGAGCTACTGTCCTCAGATCTTCATCTTCCACAAACAGGGCAGCAAAAGGATTCTAGAGGGCAGCAAAGGAGGCCTCATGACGTAATGACCGGAAGACTGCGCGCTGAGTGAGGGGTTTGTCACGCACACAGGGTGTGCGTCTCCATTTGTTCCTCCGATGTGAACATTAAAAGGAACTTCAGGCCTGGTGTGGTGTCACTCGCCTGTAATCCCAGCATTTGGGAGGCTGAGGCAGGAGGCCAGCGTGAGGCACAAGCCAGACAGGAACAAAGTGAGTTCAAGGCCAGCCTGAACTGCATAGTGAAACCCTGTCTCAAAAAGACCAAAAAAAAAAAAAAAAAGGACTTCAATCTCCTGCAGCTATCTTGTTCCTGCTTTTTCTTAAAACAGACATACTGCCTTTCCACAAGTTAACCCTCACAGCAACCTGCATTATAAAGGTCGTCAGATGAAGCAGATGAATCAGATGAAGCAAGTATGATGGTGCTTTCAGTTGGGAGGCTGAGGCAGGAAGATCACCATGAGTTTAAGGCCAGCCTGAATTGCATAGAGAGACCCTGTCTCAAAAAACTAACTAAATAAATATAAATAAATACACACTTAAATTCTGAGCATAAGTGGTACAAACATAGTGTCAAACTTAAAGCAACAGAAGCCCATTTAATAAAAAGGTTTGCTGCATTAGACCCACCTGCTCTCCATATTTGTCTTAATTACTTTATTATAAAAATCAAAAAAGAAAAATAATAAAATCAGCAGTTGTATTTATGTATTTTCCACTTTTTAAAGTAAAACATATTCAAGCATGTACACAAATCAACGCCATTATACAAACATGAGACATCTTGAAATGTTGGCTCATTTGCTGATGTGCTATAAGCTCAAATCCAGGCTTGAAAGGTCATTTCAGGTGGTCCAGGTATAAATTACAAATGGCCATTTATATAAAAAGCACACATTAAGAACGACTAGACATGGAGGTGCATGTCTATAATGCCATCACTCTGGGAGGCTGAGGCAGGAGGAGTGACACCGTCTGAAAAATTTTAAAAACGGCCAGAGACGTAGCTCAGAGTGAAGGCCCTGGGCCCTGGGCTCATTCCCAGAAACCACCCACCCAGCCCCCAAAGGTAAATGACCATTCATAATAAGGCCTGACCTTACCCGAGCCCTGGCCTGGCACATTTGCCACCCCCTGGACCAATGACTTGTGGGAGATCTCTTATTCAATGACTGAACAGTCTAGAACTGGCCTGATGGTTCAGGCTGGGCCGTGCTCCCCAGCCACCTCGTCAGACACCCTTTTCAGTCTTTCTAGGTTTTCTTAGATGAGATTAACACTGAAATCAGCAGACTTTGAGTAAAGCGGATAGCACTCCATAAAATGGGCAGTTAAAGGTCTTTCTGTGTAGTGAGAGGTGGACCTTAAGCGAGAAGGAATTTCTGCCAGTAGGTGCCCTTTGAGCTCTTCCTTCTCCTGCCTGGACGGCCACCCTGCAGATTCTAGTCTTGTGCAACCCTCACAACTGCATGAGCCAATTCCTTCAAATTTCAGATTTTTATAAAATTTTTTGATTATTGTCTTTTTTTTTTTTTTGTCTTTTTGAGACAGGGTCTCACTATGCAGTTCAGGCTGGCCTTGAGCTCACTTTGTAGCCCAGGCTGGTCTCAAACTTGCGACGATCCTCCTGCCTCAGCCTCCTGAGTGCTGGGATTATAGGCATGTACCACCACGCCTGGTGGTTATCAAATTTTGGAATACTTATATACACATAATGGGATATCTTGAGGATGGGACCCAAGTCTCAACACAAAATTAAATTTTAGTTTTTATATTCACTTGGTACACATAGGATAAGATAATTTAAAACAATATTTTAATTTTTGTATTTAAAATTTTAAATCAAACCTAGGGCTTCACACATTTTAGACAAATGCTCTACCACTGAACCCACTGAACTCCCCAACATTTTTTTTTTGTGGAACCTGGAATTGAACTCAGGACCTCACACCAGGCAGGCGCTTTGCACTGCCCCCACCCCTCCCCAATACTTTTTAAAATTTTTTAAATTTTCAGATAGTGTCTCACTAATTTGCTAAATTTCCCCAGCTGGCCTTCAACCTTCAATCTTCCTGCATTAGCCTCCAAGCAGCAGGAATTATAGGCAAGCAACACCACACCTAATTACATAGTATTTTAAAGAATTTTGTACATGAGAAACGTTTTGTTCTGTGAAATTTTCCACTTGTGGAGTCATGTCAGAGCTCAGAAAGTTGTAGATTTTGATATTTAGATTTCAGATATTTGGCTTGCCGGTGCTCAACCTATATGCACAGAGGGGCACACGCCTCTGTTTTTCTAGAGAACAGTGACTCACCCTACAAAGACTCATCTCCCGTTCATCCTCACCACAGCCCCCGTCAGGTTTAAAGAAGTCTTCATGATACGCTGCACACACATTCAGTCTGTGGCCAATGGTGGGCTTTTCTGCCACCGCCAGCCCAGCGCTGTGCAAAAGACAGGGGCACAGGAACACGGATTTCCTGCGCTGATGCTGAGCGAATATAAGCCTGAGCCTTGCGGCCAGACCACCTGGCTGGCAATCCTGGCTTTGGCTCCTGGACTGCTTCTGATCATTTCCATTCAGACAGTAAGACATTGTACTCACCAGATCTTGGTTATCAGACATGATTATCACATTAGATTCGTTTCAGGTTTGGTGCCGGGATGTAACCCAGGGCCTTGTTCATGGCAGGCAAGGTCTTCATCCCTGAGCTACACCCCCAGGTCTTACGCTATAATTGTTAAAGAAACTCCATGTGTGTGGTAAAAGTAAATTTTAAACATTAAAAATCTGTGCCAAGTAAAAAAGAGAAATTCTAAAGAAAACAGAAGCAAAAGAAGGACCAGGCCCCAGCCTTCCGTTTTATTTTGTTGTTCAGATTTCCTCAAAAAAAGAAATGACAGAGGATGATAGAAATTGTGATCTATTTCAAACGTTACGTTTTAAATGGAATGCTTTCTGCACCCCAATAAAAAGTACCACACACTCTTCGATGCCAGTAATGAGAGAATTTGAGGATTTACAAGGGCTGTGAATTACAGAGCACTGAAGGCAGTTTTCCACTCTCAGGCACCTCAGTCCTCCTTCGCTCCAAAGCCTGTCCACTCCAGCTGTGCTGTGCGTCAACAGCTCTCTGAACTTTTGCACAGCCCCAGCTCTCCACGTTTCCTATAGCTTCGTGTAGCAACTTCTCACAGACCTGACACACTCTTTCCTTCCTGTCTTCCCCAGCAGCAACTTAATAAAACATGACATGTGTACAACATGCACTTGTTTAAGACACTTTGTTTTTTATTAGTGGAGATCCTTCTAGTCCTTTCTCTCTGAATTTTATAATTATATATGTACACATATAGTTTTGCACTCATACTTATACCTATCCACACAGTTTGTTTTTCTCACACAAATGCAATAATATGCGTGTTTTTCTTCCTTACTAGAATATACCTGACACACAAGAAGAAATAGGTGTAATAGGTTTGTATGAACGCTAAGGTGCAGTAACAAACTCTTAAGCAGCAGGCTGCAGGAAGAACAGAGTCCTACGCTACCCAAGGACCCCGCGTGTTCACCGGATCGTTCGGGACTGTAACGCCTCCTTTCCCATTACCACAACCCTGCATTCGGTGTTTATTGCCTCCTTACTTGCCAAGTTTATTCTTGCCTAGGTTAGTTCTTTCTTCCCAAAAACGTTTTATCTTTTATTAGATGTCTCCCTTTGTATTCATCCAAGACAAGCGGTATTTTTAAAATTTTATTGTGTTGCATGTGAGCATATTGGGTTTGGGGGTTTTTAGTGCATATTAGTAATACAGAATATTGAGATTGGTTGGGTGTATTGCTATGTGTATATAACATATTTTGATTATTTTAATTCCCATGGCACCCCTCTCTTTCCTCCCCCTTCCCACAATCCTCTTCCTCATCTCTGAAAGTCTGCCTTCCAGTTTATTTTATTTTTTTAGATTGTTATATAAGAGAAACCATACAATGTTTAACTGTCTGAATCCGGCTTATTTGGCTTAACTTGATGGTCTCCAGTTCCATCTATTTTCCTGCAAATGACATGATTTTACTTTTCCTTATGGCTGGATGATATTCTACTATGTGTGCCTACCACACTTTCTTTATCCTTTTACGGTACTGAGAGGCATCTAGACATTTCCTCACCTTGCTATTATGCACCTCACTGCGTGGGTGCGCAATGTCACTATCGTCCGCTGTCTTTAATGCTTTCGGGAACGAAACAAAGAGTGACGTAGCTGGATCCAGGGCTAGCTCTATCTTCAGCTTTTGAGGCCTCTCCGTCCTGATTTCCACAGCAGCTGTACTAGTTTACGTCCCCACCACCAGCATTGGAGGGTCTCTTCGAGTTGCCCAAGCTGGCCTCAAACTCAATCCTCCTGCCTCAGGCTCCTGGTGCTAGGATTCCAGGCATGTGCCACCACGCCCGGCTGTCTGTGGATTTTTGCCACGGCATCTTGCCAGACTTGCCTTCTGGTACATGCTAGAAGAAGAGTTTCTCCAGGGCACGTCCCCAGGGGTGGGCTTGCCACGCTGCAGAGCAGGTGCACCATTGCACTTACTAGGTCATGCCAAGTGTTTCCCAAACGCTCTACTGAGCCCCTCCTTGGCTCCACGGGCAGAGCGTAAGTGGAGTGGCTATTGCACATCCTCGGAAAGACTTGATACACTTGGACTTTACAAGTGCTTCCTCCTTGATGGTGCGAAACGAGTGCTCACTGAGATTCCAGCTGCGCCGCCTTCCTCCCCGGGGAGCTGAGCCTCTTTCCCAGTGTTGACGGCCTGTCTGGGCTCATCCTTACACGAAATGCCTATTGGCGCCTCTCGCTTTTTAAAGTGTTTGTTAAGCCAGTGCTCTTTTTCCCCAACAAGCCAACAATTTTTACTGAGATTATTTATACATTTACCTAGCCGGGCATGGCGGCGCACATCTGTAATCCTAGTACTCGGGAGGCTGAGGCAGGAGGATCACTGTGAGTTCAAGGCCAGCCTGGACTACATGGTGAGACCCTGTCTCAAAAGAAAAAAATTTAAATGTAAATGCTGTAAAAGTTACCTGTTTTCTTTAAGATTTAAAATGACATTTAAATTTTAATATATCTGTTAATCCAACAGTGAATTTAGCATTACGTTAATTTATCATTTGAAAAACACACATAAATTTATTATCACTTAGATGTTTATTTATTTACTTATTTATTTATTTACTTTGCAGTACCAGGGATTGAACCCAGGGCCTTTTAATTTTTTTTTTAATTTTTGAAACAAGTTCTCACTAAATTGCCCAAGTTAGGCTTAAACTCTCCATCCTCCTGGCTCTGCCTCCCACAGTGCTGGGATTATAGATATGACCACTGCACTCAGCTAAATGTATCATATAGTTTGAATATAGCACCTAACTGAGGCATGTACCATGAAGATGGTCATATAATCTGTGAACAGTAGTGTTATCTTTTCATCTTTGAACCTCTTGTGTTATACTGCACAAGCTAGAATCTCACTACAGTACTGAGGCAGGAGTGAAGGACATCTTTAATCTAAAGAGACTTTGAAGAGAACAGTTCCTACCTTCCACATGAAGATTTGTTTACAGGGCTGGGCATGGTGACACATGCTCATAATCTCAACACTTGGGAGGCTGAGGCAGGAGAATCCCCATGAGTTCGAGGCCAGTCTGGGCTACACAGTGAGTTCAAGGCTAGCCTAAACTACACAGTGAGACCCCCATCTCAAAAAGAAAAAGGTTTACTTGGCATAGTGGTCACATGCCTGTAAACCCAGCTGGCTAGGAGGCTAAGGTAGGGGCATAACAAGCTCAAGCTTAGCCTGAGGAATTTAGGAAGACCTTGCCCCAAAATTACAGAAAAAAAATTAAAAGGGTTAGGGATGTGGCTCAGTACTCCTTGTTTCAATCCTCAGTACTGCTACCACCACCATCAAAACAAGATTTTGCCACAAGTCTTTCACAGATGCCTTTTATCAGGCATCTGGTTGACGTTTTCTTCTATTTTTTTCTTATTTGGAGGTTTTTGTACTTATTTTTGGTTTTATAACTATAAAATGTTACTGCACTTATGAAATGTCATTGCAACTTGATGAACATACGGTATTTTTTTCCTTTAGTGAATGATGGTAATGTAAGTGGTGACACTTGTACACCGTTAAAAGACCTTCTTATTCTTGGGCTAAATCCATCACACTCACGCATGCACGCATGCACGCATGCACACATTAGCGCACAGGCTGAATTCAGTTCTACAAATACCCTCAAAGTGAAAATCACTTTAAGTGTTCCCCTTAAAGGCTTATATTCCTGCTTTTACTTTAGGCTTTTCTTTCTTGCCAGTTCAATGTATTTAAGGTTTAGAAAAAATATTTTATCTTTCATTTCTTAGTTTTTTTTTTTTTTTTTGGTATGGGGATCGAACTCAGGACCCTGCGCTTGCTAGGCAGGCACTTATTCCACTGAGCTATATCCCCAGCCCTCTTAGTTATTTTAACAGGAGGGTCAGGCAGGTTATCGCTAGAAATATAAGTTCAATTTTTCTTACCTCTAGCAAGCACAGCAATGTAAGAAAAAGCCAGTTTCGTTTTGTTTTTTTTTTGTGTTTTGCTATTGTGGTTTGGCTTGGTTTGTTTTTTTGAGATAGAATCTCATTACATAGTTTAGACTGGCTTCAAACTCGGTATGTAGACCAGGGGGCCTCTCCCAAGTGCTGGGGTTACAGATATGCACCACCATACCTGACAAACCTAGTTTTCCAAACAGCAAGGTATGTGTAGTTGTAATTTAGTAGGATTACCCTTTGAGTTATCTATTCAACCACTCTTTCAGAATCAGAACTTTCCATTTTTTTCTCCTGGAGCCATTCTTCAATTGTCGCTCTTATAGTCTACAGGTTTTCTACCTTTTATAAACTTGAAGATTTCTTGGACATTTTCTTCTAAATATAGTTTCCAGTAGAATCCACTGTTTTTTGGCAGTTTTTTAAAAAACCAAAATCCCTGTTCTATGTTCTAATTCTTTTTCATACCATCTTTTTCTTTCAATAAGAATACCGCAGGCTGGGCGTGGTGGTGCATGCCTGTAATCCCCAGCACTCGGGAGGCTGAGGCAGGAGGATCATTGCAAGTTCAAGGCCAGCCTGGGCTACAAAGTGAATTAAAGACCAGTCTGAACTGCATAGTGAGACCCTGTCTCAAGAAAAAAAAAAAAGAATACTGCTTAGAATTTTCTTTCTCCTGTATTAACTCTATTTTGTAGGATGCGGTTCATTCTAAAGCTTGGATTAATTCACTAATGTCTAATGTGTTTTTTATTTAACTGTAGTTTGTTACTACTCATTATTGGCATGGTTATCTTAGCAATTATTAGTTTTCAGCTTACCTACGGGGGGTCCCAACCCTCTGAAGAGCAGACTCTTAGCTGTCCAGGTCCATTATGTCCTTCCTTGTTCTTGCACAATAATACAGGTACAAGCACGGCAACCCAGCTGGCCTACACTTCTGAGTGTTTCTTAGGCAGATGTGACAAGGTGACAAAGGTCTTTATTTTTTCTTTTAAAGACGGAGTCTCCCTATGAACCGGCTTTCAACTTGCTTATGTTACCCAAGCCTCAAACTCATAGCAATCCTCTTGTCTCAGCCTCCAAAGTGCTGGGGTTATAGGTGTGCACCGCCACACCTGAGTAGCGACTAAGGTCTTGCCAATGAAATTGTGAGAAATAAAGGACATGTGGCATCTTCAAGTATGAGTCTTAAGACATTGGTCATAATTCTTTGCCCTGTCTGCAGCTGTGAGTCCCACATCGCAGTGATCCTGCTTCACAAACGGTGCAGCAAGATGCAGGGAACCTGAGACCTAGTGACTGTACAGAGTGGGGCCCACCGGCGCCCTGGGCCATGAGCAGAGAAACTACCCAAAAGCCTCTGTGCCACTCAGTGTGCAACTGCAGCTTCTCCTCACCCCAGTGGGTTCCACCCTACAGACCTCCACCCGACTGCGATGGCTGTGGGGGTTCTCAAGAGATAAAAGCCCCACAGTGACACCAGTCTACAGCACACAAAGCCTGAGCTGAGAGGCCCCCGCTTTCTTTGCATCCGAGTTTTTGTTCCCTGAGGTTGGGTTTTCCCCCACTTCTAAGACTATTCCCAAAGTGATTACGGAGGTAAGGTGTGGTGGTTTGCCGGGCTCTGACCTTCTCTTCCTGCCCAGCCTCCTGGGTAGTCTTCAGCGAATAAATAGACTTTTAGTGTGGGTACAATACATAAATTTTAAAAACCAAAGTTTGCTATAATAACTTCACAAAATAGTGAAGTCAGCCCTGTGCCCTGTTCAGACTTTGTTTTAGAGTCATTTTAGGAAGTATCTTCCAGGCTGTGCTTCATATCCAAAAAAATGTGGGGCATGTTGACTGATGGTGACAGGCTGGCCTCCAGGAGATAATAGGGGGAGAATGAACTGGGTGCTCATTTTACCAATTTTTAAAAAATGAAAGAAAACCATCTTTTACCACTGATGACAGTATGTTGCAGAGAGTAGTAAAAATAGAAGCCCAGATACTTCCATAAACAGATGGGGCTTGAAAAGCCCCCTGGTAGGGCGCCCCGATGGGGGCGCGTGCCCTGCGCCTGCTCCGCAGTGGGCCCCGCGGCTGCTCCACTGTGGGCCCCGCGGCTGCTCCGCTGTGGGCCCCGCGGCTGTTCCGCTGTGGGCCCCGCGGCTGCTCCGCTGTGGGCCCCGCGGCTGCTCCGCTGTGGGCCCCGTGGCTGCTCCACTGCTGCTCCGCAGTGGGCCTGGTGGCTGCTCTGCTGAGGGCCCCGCTCAGGGCACCTCATGGACTGGACCCGCCCCCACCCATAGCACAGTGGCGGGGTGGAGCCGGGCCGTCCGCTGTGAGTATATATGCTTTCCCACCTCCAACCATGGCAGTTTGTATACACCCATGTATGTTATAGTATAGTCTGAGGCAGCTATATCTCTTTCCAAGGCGAGAGTCCAAGGATATAGATAAACCCAGGAGTACAGTTATTATCACAGGGAAGATGACTGATTGAGTGGTAGGGCAACGGAGATGAGGGAAGAGAAAAATTAAATGATCAAATGGGCCATCATCTGTGTAACTGAGTAACAAAATGAAGGTAACATTTATGTAGGACAGCATCCAGAGCTAATTCCCTTCTGTGTTCTCTATAATTCTGTATTTCCTCAATCGTTTTTGTATTAACAGAAGTGAAGATAACTTTATATTATACAGCATCCAGTGCAAATTCCCTACTATCTTCTCTATAATTTGGTATTTCCTTTAATGTTTTTGTGTTAACTAATGTAAAGATAACTATGTAATACAACATCCAGTGCTAATTCCCTACTATATTCTGTATAACTTTGTATTTTCTGTATTGTTTATGGCTTTTCTGGTTCATATGTCTCCATTCTTTTGTCTTTAAAATAAAATTT
>PVLD010013117.1:0-57344 GCA_004027595.1 Dinomys branickii | reverse complement strand
TTTTACTTTGCTGGTGATTTCTTTAGATGTACAAAAACTTTTCAGTAGGATGAGGTCCCAATTATTGATTCTTTGAAGTGTTTCCCTTGCAGCTTCGTTCTTGTTCATGAACTCTCTGCCTACTCCTATGTCTTCAAGATTTTTACCTACTTTCTTTTCCAATAGGTTTAGAGTTTCTGTTTTAATGTTGAGGTCTATGGTCCATTTTGACCTGAGTTTGGTGCACGGTGATAGACTGGGGTCTATTTTCAGTTTTCGGCAAGAGGCGAGCCAGCTTTTCCAGCACCATTTATTAAACAGGTCTTCTTTTTTCCAGTGGGTTTGGTTGACCCCTTTGTCAAATATTAGGTAGCTGAGTGGGTTTTTGTTGTTGCAACCACTACTTAGAGTCAGACCCCATCATATAACTTGAGGCTGACCCAGAACAATCACCCACTCCGCCTCTGCTCCCACTCATTCAGCTTGACTTTTGACATTGGCAGGGGGAAAGTCTGTCTTGTGTGCAAGGAGATTCCCTGGTGAGGTTGCTAAGTCTGACACAAGCTCCAAAGGTTATACACAGTATTTTAAGAAGCAGCAAACATCATAGAAGCGCTGTAACTAACTTGAAAGTCCTTTGGACAGATAAATCACAGTACCTTGCGATTTTATGAGATGCCACGCTGCCTGGTAGTCACAAGTGATACTGGGAACGTTTTGAGCTGGGTAGCCTCTTGGGGGTGGCAGTAGCATTGGCAGCAGAGCCTGCAGCAGCTCAGAGCTTGCTTGAAGCTTCCAGAGCCTGCATCTTTCATTCTGCTTTATAACCCATCTGTGATATTCTCAGGCATATAACTAGCTGTGGTCTGCTCACTGGGGTAGAACTTCCATGAAGGAATGGTGTAAAATCTTGGGTTCACTGTTGCTTCTGAGGTTGCTTTTTTACTTTTTCAAGATGTCATGGGAGTGACATTCCTTGGTATAAGTTTATCAGGATGGACCCTCTATTGACATCTGTGTTCTGGGAGGAAGCAGTACCACAGCGTCAAACCCACATTTGCCAGTTTAATTGGTTTTTGCTGGTGAACAGAAGGTCATGAGGAGAGGTGTGAGGCAGTAGAGAAGGAAACACCTGCGTCATCCTGGCTACATCTCTGATTTCCTCCCTGGACTGTGGACATAGAGTTGTGATGAGCATTAAGGAAAATGTCTTCTGCAGTGCTGGAGATTGAAGCCAGGGCCTTGTGCATGCCAGGCAAGTGCTCTACCACTGAGCTCCATCCAGCTCACAAGGATAGAGGTATCATAAAGTGCTTAGCTCAGTGCCTTCCACATAGTAAATGTGGATGGTCCTGAACTTGCGGTTGCTTACCTAGGGTCTGGAGACATCATAGTGGTGCAAAAGCCTAGGGTTTCGTGAAAGCCTCACTTGGAATTTTGGATTTGGATCTTCTCCTTGGGCTGGTGATAAGTGGCATGATCCTTTTTGAGATCCTAGGCAGTGGCAGGGATGTGAGGCACCGGGTCACTATAGATAACAAGTGGGAGCCACTGATAATCTAGTGTGTGGTGCTGCCCACAGGCTAGGTGGAGTAAATTCATTTTTCACTTAATGCTATTTTCAACTTACAATGGGTTTATTGGAAAATAGTGTCATTGAAAATACAGGCGCAGGGGGCTGGGGATATAGCTCAGTGGAATAAGCGTCTGCCTAGCAAGCGCAGGGTCCTGCGATCGATCCCCAGTACTGCCAAAAAAAAAAAAAAGTGAAAATACAGGCGCATCTATATTTGTGTTAAATATATCGATTTTTTTAAATTAAGCCACCTTCCTTCAGTTCAGCATCAGATATGAGGAAGAGAAGTCATCACGCTTGACAGCCCTGCCAAACAGCAAGCACCGCTGGTTGGTAGAACAAGAATTACTAGAAAATAAGTCAGGCTTGATTTTTTGCAACCCTTCCCTTGCCTGTTTCCTCGGCAGTATCCTCTTTGTCTGTTGCTTTAGGTTTGAAAAAAATCACTTGCATTTATGTGCAGCTTCAAGGCATTTCACTGAGGAAAAGACAGAAACCTGAGATTGCATGGTTTAGGAAAGTGGGCACTGATCACTTAACTTTTTCCCTTTGTGTTCTCCCCAGCCCAAGCTTCTGGCCAAGGAGCTGCTTGACCTCGTGGCATCTCACTTCAACCTGAAGGAAAAGGAATACTTTGGAATAGCATTCACTGATGAGACGTAAGTGCAGCGAGGACTTGGACACGGAGGATAAGGGTAGAGCGTGCTGTTGCACTGTCTCCGTAGCAGGCAGTGAATCAGCTGCGGGCCACTTGGGTCCTGCGGTCCAGGGTCAGTCCAGGTTCAGCATTCAAATTTTAAAAACCTCGTGATCCTGGACCAGCCAAAGACTATAATTAAGGGGATGCTAATATTATGAAATTATTCGGTGAATTCATTCTTATAATCAAACAGGTTCATATTCAGACTGAAATGTTTATTTTTTTTCAAAAGTATCTTTGTATGGGTTTGGTTTTCATTAGAGTTAAACAAAAACATCTGGAAAATTAAACAGTTCTCTCCAATATTGGAATAATAATAACAGGAAATGAATTTGATGATAAATTCAAAGCGAAAAATATCTGGACAGTTTCACTGTCTAAGCTGAACTAGGACACGGAAATCAAAAATTCAGATCACTCATCTGATCAAAGTACCCTTACTTTTCAGTGTTTTTTTAGTTTGGCTGTATAAAGTGATGTTTTACAACACGAGGAATGAATATCTACTAAAATTTCAATTTTGTACTATAATGTGCTATTATCAAAAGATAACAGTGAACGCCACCCAAATTCCTAGATAAGAATAAGCAATCCTAAGCAATTGTACCATAATATTTTGCTGTGTGTTTAGCCATGCACACATACATAAACCCTTGGAGGTGTGGAAATGGTTTTCAAAAATGGTTATCCATCAGTTTGGTTCGTGGGTGGGCTGAACGGGCCATGCCTCAGGAATCTGGTGGTCTTACTGAGGCAGGACCAGTTCCAAAGCAAAAGCAGCTGCCATCCACACTGGTCAAATGGGGGCTCAGGTTCCCTCGTGCTTGGCGACACTTGGTCTCAGGGAGCTGTAAGTGAACAAGTGGCCCATACCCTCTGTTATTCACATGGAGGCACTGGGAATAAATGGGCTGTCACCTGGGGCTGTAGCTGGCAACCTGGAACATATGGTCACCCTATTGGTCAGTGGCATTTTGAGCAGTGGTGTACTAGAAGCAGGTGTCAGTAGCAAAGCCACATCCTCCTCAAGAAAAGATCAAGGTCAGATCTTTGGGCCTGCAGGCAAGTGAGACTGAGAGCAGGCAGGAAGGTCACTCTTATCTGAGGACTCACCATTCTCCAGGTGGAGGCCAGAAAGGTCAGATGGGAGCTGAGGCTCATGCAGGAAGGGAGCCAGCACAGTAATCAAACACAAAATGCTTTAAGCAATTGAACATCTAGAACAATTGCACAAATGTCCTACCCCTCTCTTGAGAATCACTAAAAGTTCCTTAAATTGCTCTTCATAGTTTCCACTGATTAGAAGGAAACCATACATTTCAATTAATCATACAGATCCCATTGTTCCCATTTCGCAAGTAAGTTTATTCAACAAAAAGATTCCATGAACTCTAGATCTGTCCCAATTAGCCTTCCCCTTGGAGTCAACAAGAGTCAGAGAATGGGCACATTATCCTGGGCCACAGAGGCAGAAGTGCATCCACTAACAACACTAGCCAGCAGAAATCAACTGAATGGTAGAAAGCCCCTCTCCCACATCGCAGAGGGGAGATGCAAGCCACATAAGCACGCAGCTGAGTAACCATGCAGGGCTGAGCTAATCCACACTGGCCTGGAAGAGAGTGTGCATGTGAGTGTGGTAGGCCTAAGAAAAGTATTGGTTTCCACCTCGTAGTGGTGTTAATGGGCAACAAGGACCCATCCTCTGGCATGGTCCACAGATGTGCAGCCACTACCATCACTTGGATGGCTGGGTTTCCTAGCGATGGCAGGAGTGGGTGGACAGGGCCTGGAGCTGGCAGGTATGCCTCGTGTGTAAGTGAGAGCAGGCTGCTGTCAGGAGCGCAGATGAAATCAAGAGCCCACGCTCCAGAGGGGCAGCACAGGGAGACACCTACGGCTCAGGGATGGTGCCTCATGCCTGGTGTGTCTGGGCCAGCACACGGTGCTCGGGCCCCAACAGGACATGGAAGAACAGAAGTCGCCCCGCAGAACTCGGTCTGTGAGTGTGAGCTAGTCTAGACTGATGACTCCTGTGTCAGAAAGTGCTGGCCTCAGGGTCTGTCTCTAGCCTTGGCTCTGTGTGGAAAGGGTTCCTTGGCTCTTTGAAACAGTCTCACTATGTAGTTTAGATTGGCTTTGAGCTCACTACCGACTCCTGACAATGATCCCTGTGTCAGCTTCCCCAGGGCTGGGATTACTGGCCTGTACCACAACATCCAGTGAGAGAAATGAATTTATTTACTTATTTATGTAGTGCTGGAAATCCAACCCAGTGTCTCATGCTTGCTAGGTGTTATGGCTGTGTCCACATGTCCCCCTAAAGCCTCATGTGGTCATAGATGGGCTTTTCAGAGGTGGCTGGATCTAGAGTGTGTGGTGCTGGGCTTAAGGGTATGTGATAACTAAATTAGTCCACTCAGTGGTTTGGCACCAACTTAAGCCTGGTAGTCTGGATAAAATAAAAGGGACGGGAAGACAGTGTTAAGGTCCCGTGTTGCTTTTGCTGTCTTCCGCTGCCGTGAACGGTCACCCCTCTGTGGGGCCACCCTGCCTCGGAGCCAGCCTATTATGGACTGGAACCTCTACAGACTGGGCTAAATAACCCTTTCCTCCCTTAACTTTGGGCCACAGGTGTTTTGTCTCAGCAGCAAGAAAAGTATGTAGGACATTAGGCAAACACGGTGCCACTAGACCACATCCCCATCCTTTCCCTAACCATGTTTTCAGATTGTGCTGGGAGGTCTGTGTGTGTGCTCTGAGCCTTAGGCACATGCTGCACTCTGCACTGTAACACAGTGCAGCAGAAACTTTAACCCTGTGATAGCCTGTGATTGACCATGTGGATTTGCCTAATGCAACCTTTGGTCAACCCTGGGGAGGTGCTGTAAACTGCAGAAGACTGTCCAGATATAGAATCACGAGCCACGGTATCACCGTCCCTCACAGAAGAGCTTCTCTAGAAGATGTGACTCTTGGACCATAGATGGTTTGCGATTCTTCCAATACTAACTCTTGTTGTTGATGATGTTTTGTGGGACTTAGATGACACCTCAGAAAAGGTAGATGGAACAAAACATAGAGAAGTAATTGGGAGTGTCTCTAAGCGGCTCTTGCCTCCAAGTTATACTCATTGATAAAGTGCCTAAGTCCACAGTGAAAGACTTTTATGACTAAGAATGTTTAGTGCCACTAGTTATCAACATTTTTGCAGCATTAATACTCATTCTTCCTTTTCTCTAATGTTTTAACATCTTTTTTGTCATACTGGGAATTACACCCTGAGCCTTGTGTGTGCTACCCTGGGACCACAGGCATGGACCACCTGCCTGGCTTCCATATTATTAAAAACTTTTAAAAATACTTAGAAATGTGACGGAGTAAAAGGCAAAGCTCAGCTATTAGTGTAGTGTACTTTTTAAAAGCTGAATAAAGCTGGGTGTGGTGCTGCATACCTGTAGTCCCAGCACTCAGGAGGCGGAGGCAGGAAGGTCACCTCAAGTTCCAGGCCAGCCTGGGCTACGTAAGTGGGTTCAAAGACAGCCTGCACTACAGAGTGAGACCCTGTATCTGAAAAAAAAAAGCTGAGTACAGTTGAAATTCATTTGCACATATCAATTGAGAAAATGAATAGTTCTTAACCTGTATTTCATCACCAACTCTTTGGATCTGTTAAGAAGCTACATTCCTTCTGTCCACAAAGATTTATATATAAATTTTTTGCTGACATTTTAGTGGCCTCTACAGACACCCTAAAATGGGACTCTAGTTGAAGAAACCTCTAAAATAATCAATTAAGGATTTTTTCAGTATCCCGCAGTATGTCTCGGTTTACTGAATGGCCTGAACGGCACTGTTTGAGAGTTGGATTTGCCTAAGAGTTAAGGCTAGCATGGCCTGACTTGGAGGCGCATCCGTGCGTGTGGTTCCTGGGGTGCCAGCGCATGGGAGCACGCACTGTTTGGAGCTGTCCTGCCATCTGCCTGAACAGGCCGGGCTGGCATTGGCTGAAGTGTCCTCAGAGGCCATAGTTGACGAGCATTCCCAGCCACAAACTCATCTACCACTTAAACATGAAGGAAGCACAAAGCTAGATTCCAGCTGTGGAGGAAAAGACAACAGGCAGCCGCAGCTCTGGGAACACAGTGTACTGAGAGATGAGCCTGGGGTCCATTCATTAACCCCAGCGCGGGGCTGGAGGAAGTCGGCAGCCACAGCCTCCTGCAGGGCTGTCCTCGCCCTTCGGAGACCTGGCCTCGAGCTCCCTGAGAGGAGCGGGCACCTTGGATGTAGTGATCTGGGAAGGTGTGCGCATAACTTCCCATGTGTAGCTGAGATAAAGAATGTTGGTACAACCCCAGAGGGTTAGGAGCCAAGCTTCCTGCCTTTTCCTGCCCAGCGGCCATGGTGTTGAGGAGCACAGGCCTGGGCCACGTGGGCAGAGTGAAGTGTCACATGGGACCCTTTAGTTAAGGGCAAGCACAGTGTCTCTACCCAGTGGAAGTCAGCAAAACTACAAGCTTGTGGGTCTGTGGTGAATATCATCAAGCTGATGCATTTGTCTGTTTAACAGCTCATTTATTTAGCGCCCCCTGTTAGCCTCTGGGCATCCAGAAAGGACTGGCCTCCTTGGGCTTGCGTTTGTGATTCGGGAGGTAATCGGAAAGTCACAGGTGGGAGGTGTCCTGCAGAGAGTCTGGAACAGCTGTAAGACAACATAGGAGGGGAAATCACTCCATAAATGAACAGTTAAAGTCAGAAATTCCAGTTGGAATGAATAGTGCCTGATTTAGTGACCCGGTCTCTGCAGTACATGCCCTACCTTGACCTTGCTCTGCTGTTTGAGAGTTTCTAGCTAAACAGGTGTCCCTGGACTCTCCTCGAAAAGCAAGTACACTTCACACTCAAGGACACCAAAAGAAATACCATCCTCACCCCAGGCGTCTCCCCACCCCACCTGCCTCCATCCAGCAAGAATGTCAGACCCTTGCTTTGGCATTCTGTAGAAACTGCACCCCAGAGGAAGGAATCTGCCTACAATAAAAGTGACTAAAAGACACCCTGTACCTTTCCTCCCCCAGGTCATGAGAAGGGACGGGTTCAAACAGAGCTGCCACACCTCCACCTCCACTAACACTAGAAACAAAGCTCTCCCTGAGGTCATCGCCACTGAAGGTGCCAACACTTGAATCAAAAGTCTATTCGTACTGTGTGTAGTAGCTAGAAGCAGTTTTTAAAGTAAGTGCACCCAACTGCTATTGCCTAGAATTGGTGGTGTATTTATTACTGACCCAAAAGTTTGACTTAGTGCAACCACCATCTGAGTGTCATCTCCATTAGCTTTAGAGATAGGTATCAGTGAGGTAATAACAAAAAAAATACTCTGTCCACAACAGTGCCTTTAATTTTTTTGTTTATTTGTTTATCTACATTTTTACTTTTTGGCTTCATTATTGGCAAATGTGAATTCTCAAATGGAAAATCAATGGCATTCATGAAAGCCAAGCTATCAGGCATTTGTTAGTTAAACTGTACACAGAAAATGCTTGTGTATCTCCCTCAAAAAAATGGGCTTGAGAGGTGGGTGTTGTGGTGCGTGTCTGTAATCCCAACAATCTGGGAGGCTGAGGCAGAAAGATCTCAAGTGCGAGTCTAGCCTGGGCAACTTAGCAATTCAGCAAAGCTCTCTCAGAAAGAAAGGGGAGGGAGAGAAGGAAGGAGGGAAGAAGGAAGGTTGGTTGGAGATGCAGCTCAGTATGAAGGCCCTGGGTGCCATCCCAGGACTTCAGACCAAGTAAAATGAGCACAGACAGTAGGTAATAAATCTCACTGCAGCCTAAATGAGTGACCCCACAATCAGCTGCCACATTCCGCTCTAACCCATCTTTTAGCTTTTGCCCACAATGGGCCCTCACCCTAAGGGACCTTGGGTGAGTTGCTTGTCCCTCTGGCCTCTGCCTTGGTCAGCAGCCTTCGGTGGAGAGATTTTACAGGGTCTTAAATGGGGGGGGGCTTCTTTCTGAGAGTCCATGGACTCTGCCTGTGAGGAAGCCCCCTCTCCAAGGAAACCAGAGCCAGGCAAGTGTGTGTCAGGCCATTCCTCACAGATCTAAGGTGAAGAGTTGAAGCAGAAAGAGTAGGAAAAGGGGACCCATTGTTCCTCACATGCTATTTGATTTACAGTGACTCCTACCCACCCCCATTCCCTTTACTTCCTGGCCACTTTTCTTTTTACATTACTTCCTCATCATTCAATTGCTTGATAGAAACAAGACCAATACACAGTTGGGAACAAAGGGATTGCCAGCTCAGTGAATTCATTTCTAATGTGCAGAGTGGAGTGATCTGGAACTGGGAGCATGGGGGAAGAAGGGCGGGCCGTGAGCTACCTAACAGAGTGGGGTCCAAGGGGCAACTGTGCCTCTGGCCCTCCAGGCATCAGGTCCCCACTTGAGGTTCTTCAGTCTGTGAATGACACCCCCAGGGGCCCAGGCTTGTCCCAGCACCCTGTGTGGTCAGTAACATTGTCCCTTAGGCTGGGTAGGGATTTCTCCATCCTGGGCTTTTGACCGATCTTGAGAGTACATGTGGAACATTCTGTCCCTCAGGTCTTCCTTCTTCTTTGACCCTGGAGACCAGGGCGAGGTCACTGTGCTTTTGTCCCACTGTGGTCTGTGGGTGATTCAAAGATTTCTCACGTGAGGCTTATGAAGAGGCTGTTCATGTCAGAGCCTTAATTTAAAAATCTCATGAGACCAAAGGTAAAAATGAAAATGTGCATGATGACGAATGGATTGCTCTCATATGTAGTAATTTATTCAGTGAGAAAATACTTCTCCTTTACAGCCCCTAATATTTCCCAGGCTCTATGCTATATTCTGAGGAACTTTTTTAAAAAACTGTTAAAAACTTAGAATTTATTTGGAGCTACAGGTCGCTATTTTTCACATAATCATACAAGATGGGGCTAAACGCCTTGTCAAGGACACAATTCCAAACCTCCAGAGGAGCTTGAAGGGAGCCCTGGCTTTAGCCAACATGTTATTCAGATTTCTGTCTTTGTGACAAAGTATCTGGATCTGAGGCCTGAAAGGAGGAAAGCTTCATTTCTGTTCTTGGCTTCAGAGGGTTGAGTCCCTGGCTGCTTGGCCCTGTTGCTTTGAACCAGTGTTGAGGCACCCAGTCATCATGGCAGGAACATATGGTGGAGCAAGGCTGCTCACCCACGGCAACCAGGAAATAATTGAAGACTGGAAAGGGCTGAGACCCCAGCATCCTCCTCAAGGACACGCCCCCCATTACTATTACCTCACTTACTCCCTCTAGGCTTTGACTCTTACAGGTTCCACCATCTCCCAGTCACACCACAAGCTGAGGACAAAACCTGCAGAGCATGAGTCTTTGAAGGACTTTTAATAGCCAGACGTGCCCAGCCATGACTGCATATTTTTTTGATTATGTCTAAAAGGAAGGCCTGAAGTCAGCCTTGAGCTGTGGCTGAGCACTTGGACGAAGAGGAAGGAGAGACAGTCCTGGGGTCCGAGTAGGAGAAGCATTGTGAGTCAGGTAGTGCAGAGCAGGCCAAGGGCGCCTTCAGGAGACTCGGCAGGGAGAGGAGCCCCAGAGAGCCCATGGGTTCTTCAGAGGTAGGGCCATGGCTGTGGCTTATTACCCTTCCAGGACTAGTCCAATGCCTTCCAGTCCATCAGCATGCACATTTTGATCTTGGGAGACAGGTCTGGAGACATTTTCAGATGTCAGAAGATGGTGGAGAATGTTGTCCATGTAGACAGAGGGGACCCACAGGCTGGGGGTGCAGCCCCAGAGGGGCTCCTGGGGTAGTATGGGCTGGGACCATTCACTAGCCCAGCAGGCCACGTCTTCAAGCACAGGCCAGACTTGCTGGGTGAAGCAGCAAGGGCGGGGCATCCTGGACTGAGGCACAAAGGGGTACCTGCAGGCAGTTACCGATGTCTGGGCTATGCCCAGCCATGACGTTGGCACCCAGGCCTTCTGTTTCCTGGTCCTGGGCCCTAGTTGGATGGTAGCTTCACTCAGCTTTAGCAGCCTAGTCATTTTACTTAAAGCAACATTTGTATGTGTGTATGTGTGTGTGTTACCCTTCCTGTATTCAAAGCAAGGTAATTAAACAAAACAAAACAGTGAACAGGAAGTGTTTTTCCAAGTGGAGATTCTTAGGGAGAGGAAAAAGAGGCCCAAGCCCTCAGTGGATGCTACCCTGGGGCGGATCCGTCACCATCCCAAAGGCATGGGCTTACTTGAAAGAGAGGTTCATTGTGGTTGTTGTTCTTTGTTTTTGTGTCCAAAAGGTATAGATCGAATGACTGTTCAGAAAGGGACCAGAAGCCTCTAGTATGTGAGAGACGCACGTCAGTCTATCCAGTGACGCAAACAGATTTTGTTTCCATTGCCTGTAGAACAGGAGCCGGCCTTTCACACGGGTGTGGCAGGCGTGCACGTTCAGAGCATTGGTGTCTCCCGCCTGTGGTCACTTGAGCAAGTGTAGGTGGTTGTTCTGCTCAGTGTGAGTGCAGTCGTAAAGTGACGACAGGCCCCCTGGACCCCCACACGACATCAGTTCCAGCAAATGCTGGGCCTGTCTCAAATTTAGGGTGTCTCTGAAGTGTCTGCTCAGGTACGCTGTTATGTGTACAGTGACCGGAAAGGTGGCGTTGAAGAAGGCCCAGCGCGCTTTGCCCACACGGACCTTCATCTCGAATCCACAGCCCTAACCCGTTTGTCTCTGTCTTCCTCAGGGGCCACTTAAACTGGCTGCAGCTGGATCGAAGAGTACTGGAGCACGACTTCCCCAAAAAGTCAGGACCCGTGGTTTTGTACTTCTGCGTCAGGTACGTACACCCAGGATCCCCACCGTGGCTCCAGGTCAGCAAGGCCTGCAGGGTGAAGTGACTTAAAGGACAGGAAATCCACATCCCTCTTGGTTCTGTTCAGGGGATAAAAGTTGAGGCATAGCTGCATTGCAGGTAGGTGCAAACACTGGTGTGAGTGTGCAAGGCGTGTGTTTGCCCTCTTGCATTGGGCAGCACGTGTGGAAGGATGACGGCACCTTGCTTGGGGGCTACATGGGGATGTGGAGAGAGAACCATCTATCCCAAACGAAATGCATCCTGGGATTCTTTTGGGCTGCTGGTTAGAGCTCCATAATAAGAGTCTCTCTTGAAATGTACGTGTTTATCCCAAATGGCTCAGTGCATTTCCTGGCAAGGAGGAGAAACATAGAAAAATATCAGAACAGCAGTCATTCTCTGCTGCCTCATCTGTTCTGGGAAATTTCTCTTAATGATTGCAAAGGAAACCACGATTGTGACACAGCGCTTCTAAGAGTCTTTTGAGGATGACAGGACTGATCTTATCTCTTGGCAGAAGAGTGTGGGAAGCCGCCGCAGGGGGGCAAAGCAGCCAAGTTGGAGTTGAAGCCCTAGGTCCAGCAGCGCTGTGGAGCCTTTGGGCTCTTTCTGTCTAGAGCTAGATTGTAGCAGAATTGCAAGGGCATTCAGGGTGTGCTTTCAATGTTGTTTGTTTTTGCCATGCTGGGGATGGAACCCAGGGCCTTGCACAGGCAAGACAAGGCTCTCCCACCGAACCACCCCCTGAGCCTTCACGAGGCCGCTGTCACCCCACCTGTACACAGACTCTGCTGCTTCCGAATATGCTACAGAATACCACAGCTTGCATTCATTTCCCCTACAGCGCGGGGTCAGGGCTGCAATTCTAGACGCAGCCACCTCGAGTCTACAGACGGCACTAAAAGAATCTAAAATAAGAGTTCAAGGGTCCGTTTAACAGGCTGCAGTACATGTCTTTACCTCAGCTGGCAGGGTAAATTTAAACCTGCATTTAATGCCTTTTTGATTTGTTTAACAGCTGCAGGCCTATCGGAGCTAATCTCGGCCGTTTCCATTACTGATGGGAACGATGTGAATGCCATATTCTCTGTAAGGGTGTCTGCTGTTTGCCTAGTTGGAAGTAACCATATACATGGAGGTTCGGCTCCACAGGGAGGGGCAGTGGTGCTAGGCAGGACTCCAGAGAGCAGCGGCCATCCCCTGACCTGCCTTTGGAGAGTGGTGCCCTCCTGCCTTCCTTGCTTTTATCTTAATAACCGAGATTTTAGGGCTGTGTTGAGGATTCGTGCACGGGCACTGCAATCTGTACACGATTTTTAACATATGTTCTAAAAATCTAAAAGACCACGTATTGTGATTCTTTCTTAAATAGTCATTCCAGATTCATACCTGGGAGCAAATTTTCCTTGGGAGGCTATCAAGTACCAGCACCTTCAAATGTTGCTGAGCTGTTACCCACAACCCACCACCTCCCCCTTTACCCCTTAGGCTCAAATTTCAGCCTTTCGCTGCGCATTAACAAAGTTATTATTAGGAAAACTGGACTAACACAACCTGTTGCTGAGGTTGTACAGATTTTTTAGGGGAGGCACAGGGTCTGGCTAAATTACCCAGGCTGGCCTCACATGTGCAATTCTCCTGCCTCAGCGTCCCAAGATGCTGGGATGCCGGGGAGAGGTGGTACACAGTTCTGACAGGGCAATAATCCAGAAGAGTTTTCTTTGAGAAGTTCTCCCAAGAACAGCAGCACGGGAATAGAGTTTGAAAGGTGCAAGGCCTGTTAAATGCAGGGCTGTACTCCAGATCGCCTTCACTGCGCTCTGTGATGTAAAATGAACCTCTTGTTTAAGGGGTGGCAAGCTCCCCTCAAGACCACTGGGGCCTCCTCCCACTATTTTCTGTCTGTAACAAGAAAATAAACAACCATCAATTGATGTCACCTCACTAAGAAAATTTACACTTAACAATGGGATGAGGTGGGATTCTCTCCTTCAGGAAAAAAGATGTTTCTCTTCCTGCTGCCTTTTGCCATCATTAGCCAAGAAGAGACCAAATACCTCCAAAATGGGGAGTTTGAGTATGTAGCTCAGTGCAGAGGCCCTGGATTCAAGCTTTTAAATATCTGTACAAGTGCAGGCCAAGTAATCAGCTCCCTTCAACAGGCAGGAGAAGTAAAGCCCCTGTGGGTGAGATAGTGTGAACTTGAATTCAGACAGTTCTGCTCCATGCTCCTTCAGAGGGACTGACGCTGGTGTCCTGCCACAGGACATTTGAGAAGCACAGGATGGAGACTCCCTCACCCGGCCCTCGAGGGGCCTGCTCCCTCTAACTCAACGGTCAGATCACTGGGAATAACCACAGGAGGCTTCAGGGTCTTAGTAATTACCCAAAAAAGAAAAAGCCAGAGACCAAGAGGTATCCATATGAAGCATCTGTCCCTTGCAGCAGCCCCCAAGCCTGTGGTGACGAGTTCTGAGACCCCCAGTGGGTTCCTGGAAGGGCAGCTAATACCAAACCCTACATGCTGTGCTTCCCCCATGCATAAGGAAAATGTGCATGTGATAAAATTTAATTCATACATTAGGTACAAAAGGAGAGTAACAATGCTAATGATAATAAAATCGAACAGTTCCAAGAACACACTGAAAGCTATGTGAGCATGGTGTTTCTTGGAAGAATCAAGGTCTTCCCAGACTGCTGTTCACTGCAGGTAACGAATGCTGGTAAACCAAAGGGCAGACTGGGCATGCGGGGGACCCAGCAAGGATGAAAGTTCAGGGCTTGGGATGCAGCTCAGGGGCAGAGCGCTTACCTGGAACATGAAGCCTTGGGTTCAGTCTTCAGCACTTCACACACACCCATACAAACACACACACACACAGCACTTCACACACACCCATACACACACACACACACACACACACACACACACACACACACACACGTTGAGCATTCATCCTCACAGCATGCCTCTGGCAGGTACAGCCATCTCTCAGTAAAGACAAAGAAGTGGGGACCCAGTGGTGGCCAGGTACATCTCCCCCAGCATGGCTGGAGCCAAGATGAAATCTCATCTGATCCACTGGCTCTAACCCTACCCCTCCCCTGGGGCCACTTCACGTCAGTCTCTGCACGTGAAAGCCACACCCTGGCACGCCTGAGGCTCCACCCCACCTGCATCTGCCCAGCCAGTGTCCGTCCAAAAGGCTGTACTAGGGACAAGTGCCCACTGGCCCCAGGTGACAGCACAGCACCAACATGACCCAAACCAGAGCTCCCCTGACAGGGTGCCCCTGCAGGGGGCTGGCTGCCCGAGGGAGGAGTGCAAAGCATTTGTTGAAAAGTCCTGGCCGGGTGAGGAAGGACCCTGATGGCACAACAGTTGTCAAAGGCTTTTGGTCCCACTTACCGTTTGTGACTGCAGATGTGCACAAAAGACCTAGAAGGTCTTCTGCCCCAAACTGTGCTCTTTCTGCACCGATAAAGAAAACTCCCCGATCTCCTTGTGCCCCGTTGTCACCCTGCGCCGCTGGGTTGTTAGAAGCAAAACCACAGCCGGGTCAGCAGATGTCTGGTACTCTCCACTGTGCACACACCTGCGGATCCATCCACAGATGTCCATGGCTGTGGCCTAGAGCAGCAGCCCGTAGGCCAACAGTTCCCAGCTTCCTGAGGCCCGTCAGCCCTGCCGGTGCTGCTGCTTTGCGGATGTGGTCCAAACCCATGGTGGATGAAACCACGGTGGACCCAACCCACAGCCCACCCTGCCAGCTGTCTCTGCCCAGGACGGCTCCTCTCGGCCCAGTTTCACGCACGTGCACACAAACGCACACACACACACACACACACACACACACACACACACACAGACCTCACTCCCTCCCTAGCCTTACACGCGGGTGCCAGGTGATGGCTAGTGACCAGTCTCCCTACATGGCCGGTGCTTCTGGCCAGTCCTGCTGGGTGTGCCCGCTCGGGTCTCCGCGTCCCCCACAATGGCTGTGGCGCCCCCTGCAGAATCCACTCGAGACACCCAAACCCTTTTCTTCAAGAAAGTGGTGTAGCTCTCGGTGGCCTTCTCAAGCACGCGCTGCACACGCTCTGCATAGGCACCGCCGAGGCATCCGTGGGGCGCGCGACCCTCACCTGCTGCTCAGTGATGCAGACCTCGCTCCTTCCTCTCGCGCGCCCTCCGCCAGGCAGAGGCTTGCCGCTCCCTACTGCGCTCTGTGGGTCTCGGGCTGCTGCTGAGCCATGGGCCCCCTAGTGACCACGTCTCCCGCTCCTGTGCTGCGCGCGCCCAGTGGTGCCACCTTTGGCTTAGCTCGCTGCGGAAGCTCAGAAGGGTGGGTCTGCACTGCGTCTGCCCTCCGCTCCTCCTGCGCTCACTTGCTCCTGTTTCTGGCCTCTGGCCCTGGACCCATCGCACCTGTGGACCCCCATTATCTCACACCTCAAGTACCCTAACAGCCACCCTTTCCTCCTCAGGCACTGCAGTCTCCTTGCTGTGCTTCTGGCCTTGGCCTCTGCCCATCTCCCCTCTAAGTGACCACTGGGCATCTTGCTAGAATTCTTGTCTGGTGCTTGGTCACCATTTTCCCTGACTTCCCATCATCCTTAGGGGAAAAAGATGCCCTAAACATGGCTTGTGCTGTCGGACTTCTCCAACCTGCCCCGCCCCCTCTTCCTAGTGCCCTCTGCTGCGCAGCTGTCAACAGAGGGCCAAGCACATCTTCAGCCGCAAGGCATTGTTTACTGCTACAAGGGCAAGTCTCGCAGTGTGAGAACAGTGACTTTCTCCACCAGGAGAGCCGCAGAAATGGGTCGGGAAAAGCAACACCCAGCTACACAGGCCAGCAAGTCTCTGGGCCCCTTTGTAGGTATATTTGTGCTCAGAATGAGTCCCGCGGGTCGGCACTGTGCTTGTGTGTCCCAGTAGCCCTGGGCATTTCACTGTTTGTAGAAACATGAACAGAGATGAGATTTGTCTCCTCAAACTGAGTTGCACAAGCAACAAAATGAAGGGAAGAGGAAAAGGAAGGCAGAAAGGAGATGCCAGGAAGCCTTCATCTGGAAGAGCATCTTACAGCCTCGTCCTGGACACGACTGTCATGTCTCCCCGGCTGATTGAGACAGCAAGTGCCGCTTCCAGTCCCTCACGAGGACAATGACGGTATCGCTCTACAGGGCGGCGCCCACTAACCAGAACTTGCCGTAATCCAGCCGAGTGTCCCAGGGAAGGGTGTCATGCTGCTGAAATTCTGCACATCAGGTATGCAGCCGTAGCAGCTCACAGTTTATCGTTCTCGTGATTACTGCTTTTCTTTTTGCTACCAAAAGCCAGCGTTCCAAATGTGACATTTGTGTTCCTTACGAAATGAAATCACTGGTGCATTTAATTAACACTCGATGTGAGTATTCAGAGATTCCCAAGTGCCGCATAGCTGCAAGAGGCAGCGGAGGAGCGGGGGCTGGGAGGCGGAGCTCTGGCGGGTGCCCCGCAACTACAGAATTCAGCCTGTGCCCGTGGGTTGGGAGCTTCTGGGAGCTGAGGGGCGTGATGCCCCCAAGGCTGTGGAGCCAGGGCACCTGCACCCCAAGTCACACTGTGGGGTCACCCCAGCTGGTGTGAGTGTGACATGGCTGGGGAAGGGACTAAGCATCTGAAAGAGGAGCCGAAGACTCAGTGCTGCTGAGTGTGTTGAAGAACCTGCCTTAGCATGTAGGTTTCACTGTACTCAGTACACGGCCGGCAGAGCCAGAGGCCACTGCGCTGCGGTGAGTTTGTACCCACATTCCCAGGAAGTAGGGGCTGCCACCCATGCCACACAGGCCGTGCCTGGAGGTGCCAGCTGGCCAGGTAGCACGGAGGGGCCGTGTGAGCACAGCCTGTGCTGTGGGGAAGAACAGGTGAGGCAGGGGAAGCAGGCTCCACTCTGACGTTTTGAATGATTTCTGTGGCTCTGTCTGGCCTGTGTCCTTGGGATCATCAGGGATGGTCAGGGCAGGGGGACAGAGAGGCGGTGGCAGGCACATGTGGTCTCTGCCTTGGTTCTGGTGTCATCCCTGACTAGAGCCGTACCATCTGTGGGCCTGGCTCCCTGGAAGGGGCAGCCTCTCACAGCCCACCCAGGCCAGGACATCAAAGCATTCTGAAGACATGACTAATGGAGACCGGGCTTGGAAGGTCCACACGGACCCTCTGAATGTGAGACCATCTTAGGGCTCTTTGTGAGCACCTAGGACCCCACCGTGCTCACCCACGTAGGTAAGGAAAACCCACAGCGCCACCTACTGCCAAAGGGGAGAACCATTCATGAGGCCTCCATGAAAATCAGAGAAGGAACCGAATTTGTAGACAAGCAAGACAGTCAGACTTTGCAGCCAGCCTTCCGCATCCCTCCCCAGCAACTCTAATTGCCCGGGGCCCTTGGTGTGTCAATAGAGACTTCTCAGCTCCTGCTTCCTGACATTTGCGCCTGAGTGGTTCTCTGGTGCACGTGGAACGCTCAGGATGCCTAAATGTCCAGGGTTACAGGCGAGGGATGACAGGCCCGCGCTGCGGGCTGGCGGCTGCTGTCTTGGTGATAAAGGTTAACAGGAAACTGCTTGCCAGCGTCTGTCAAGAAGAGGGAGTTTTTCTGTGTCTCACAGTATGCCTGTTATTCCCTCTACCTTCCACCTTCTTGCGGCCAGGGAGCCGACCATGGGAGGAGATGCTTGGTGACAGGGAAGATGCCAACTTTGCCACCACGTTTTATGTTTTATTTTTATTTTCATTGGCACATGTTGGCACTGTACAATGGTTCCGGAGAAATGGCCTGTCTTTACTCCTTAATTCTCAAAACTGTGACAAATGGGGCAGGGACATAAGACACTGCTTCGAAAATGACGCCACTCCAGACCCCAGAGACTGAGGCTCAGCATCATTGTTAGGGGGGTCACTGTGGACCTCAGCAGCTGCTCTGTGGTCAGGGCCATCAGCAGCTGTTCTAGCACTTTCCCGATCGTCAGAGGCGGGGCAGTGAGTAAGGACCAGCTCATAGAAGACAGACTCAGGAGCCTGGGCTCTGATGCCAGCTTGGAAGTCATTCGTTATTTTTTTCTCCCTTTTATTGCCTTGGTCTCCTCGCTTTCTGCCCAGCAGGGATTCTGAGCAAGTGAGAATGGCCAGAAGAGAAGCTGAAAATCAAGCTCGCACTCCTTTGCTGTGCTCACATTGTGCCAGGCACTGTGTTGGGACTCAAGATACAAAAACGAACACGACATGGTCCCTGTCCCCCCGGGGGTGGCATCGGGCATGACAAGGCCGAGCGTGATGCAATTCATAGCAGCCTAGGCACACGGGAAGGGCTGTTCGGGGGGCAGCAGAAGTGACCTCTGTGGGTGACCTCGAGCTGAGGGGAGGTGGGTCATGTGGGTGCGGGAGAGGTTCTCAGACTGGGGTAGCAGAATGGCCCAAGCGAAAACGCAGAAATGAGATTCTTCTGGAATGGGTGACTGTCAGCTGCGACTGCTTTCTCAGGTGTCGCTGACTTCCAGGTGCGGGGCCTCACATCCCACACGGCCACTCAGGGCCCGTGACCCTATCTCCCATGCCTTTCCCTTAACACGGAAAGGCACTAACACAAAGCTGCTCCCTGCCTTATTCCCCAGTACCACAACAATCACAGTGGCCTCCTGAGCTCAGCCGTGACTTTAGGACTAGAAAAATAGTGGGGGGTCCAAACCTGTAGGCTCTGAAATAGCTTCATCTTCAAAGCAGTAGTGCCACGTGAGCGTGTAGCAGTGGCCCCCTCCCTCCCTTTCCTGTGCTTTTCTCCTTTCCTGCCTTCTGTTTATTTTGTTATTCTGACTGCCTCTTGCCAGATGTGTTTGGTAAAGGATTTAGATTTAGATCTAAAAATTAAATCAGATTTAATGTATTTGGCTTTGAGGTGTATAGTGTGCCTCTGTATTTACTTCTCCAGTATTTGAGAGCTGAACAGACCCTCCTCCGTGGAAACCCCATGCTCTGAAACACCTGTCTAGAGCAGAAGATAGTTGCTTTGGGCACAGAAAGCGACAAATGACTTAGATCAGCCGGTCCAGGTGGCCTTGCAAGTGTGAGAACCGTTTTGTAATTCTTCAAAACTTTGTAGGCTCTGACATGATGGTAGCTGTACCACCACTGTATGTCAATTGAGAAATTCTGCTAATAGCTGAGCTTACACTTGAGTCACTCACACATTTCTAACCGAATCTGTATTATACCCATCACAGAAGCCTCTGCTCACATTGGAGAGTGACGGCGGACATCGTCCATGTAGTCCATACAGGCGGGGGTGCCGTTGATGAGCTGCGGACGTGCCTGGCCTGCGGATGTTTTGTTTGCCCTGTGCAGTGCTGCCTTGTTTCCATGCTGCCCCTGCAGTTATTGTTGTCTTCACTTGCATTAATTCCCAATGTTTGGAAAACCCAGAGACTTCTTAGGTGGAGAAACACTGGCCCGCTGTCTTGTTCTACACTCTAGGAAAGAGAAGCCCGGCAAGGCTGGGTGATCTGTGCCAAGTCACAGAGCCAGGCTGGATCCCTGCTCTTTGTTCCCTCTCCGGGATCCTGATCGTGACACTGTAACACTGTGCTAGGAGACAGCACCTGTTGCATCTCATTTTGCCTTCCTTACCCTCTGCCCCCCTGCACTTGGCCCACGTTGTATCTAGGAGCCAAGCAGCCAGTGTCCCCTCGTGTAGTCTGTGGTTGTCTCATCCACGAGGAGCCCTCTTCCCTTCTAAAGCTGCATTTCCATCCTTTCCCTGTCCCTGCTCCTGCATGCACCCTTAGCAGGCCAATCCTTAGTACAGCACAGTATCTGATCAAAGAATTTAATAATTGTGGTGGATTGACAACTGGTGGTCAACTTGTTACCCAGGTGAGCTGAACCAACGTGGTACAGGGGAGGGGAAGGGGGCACACTTGAGGTTCGTCGCCAGCAGTGAAAGAGGCAGAACAGGAGAGGAAGATATTTAGAAGCTGTTGGGAGCTGTTGGAGCTGTTGGTTTTCCTGGGGCTGCCGTTGGTTCTCTTGGAGGACCTTGTCGTGCTGGCTGTCCTGGTGAACTTGGCTGTTCGCATTGTCTGAGGAGCTCGGGACCTTGCTGTCACTGAGAATGGCTTCAGTCCACTCTGGGGGAGCTCTGGTCCTCACTTTGAGCATTGCTTCCTGGGTCTGGAGGAAAGGATGGTACACTGCTCATTCTCCTAGAGAAGCTTGTCACGCTGGCTTTCCTGATGGGAACTTGGCTGTTCTTATTGTTGGAGGAGCTCTGGACCTCAATGGTGCTGAGAGTGGCTGTGGTACTTTTCTGGAGAGCTGTGGTTCTTACTTTGAGTGTTGCTTCCTGGCTCCAGTGCAGATCCCTCATCCTGCTGGCACAGACTTTCTAGCTTCCACCACTGACCTTTGGGCCTTTCCAGCACAGAGCTGTGAAACAAGCCTGCATGAGACATTGTCATGGGTTCTTGGCCTCCAGTTGGACTCATGGTAGGCATTGTTATGGGCTCTCCGTCTTCAGCTGGATTCATGCAGGACATTGCCATGGGATCCAGCCCTTAGCTGGATTCATTGGTCTTTAGTGTGTGGACAGATTTACTGCACTCTTTTTGTATATGGCTCTTTGGGTGACTATTATAAAATAATCTTATAATTAAGTGTCCTGTATTGTATTTCCCCTTACAAAACCCCAGACTACAACAAAACACTCCAAAGTCAGTATACAAAGGCACATTTAATATAAACTTAAGTAATGTCATCATGTTTCATCTTGAGAAAAATCCCTAAGCTCTATCTGGGTGGGAATTCAATTTTTATTTGGCTTAATGTGTATTAATATGAGAATGTTAGGAGCACCTCTCACAGCTCTCTGTACAACAGAAATCGAGTCACACATCCCCACATGGTAACCATTTCTGAGAGAAATGTTGGGAGTTCCTTCTTCTTAATTCAGTTAAGTGGCAGAAATCATCTTCTAAAACTTCCGCTCAGCAATGATTCAGGACAAAAAATTCATGTAACGAAAACAACCTTCTGAAAAGGTGGCAGGTAGGTAAGGAGAAAGAAAGTGGATGGCGCGCGTAGAACCTGCCCCAGAGTGGACAGCAGACTTCTTCGCTGCAGGGTCCTCTCAGGCAGGAGCCTAACCCACTGTATGTGTGCATGAACAGTGCTGTTTGCCCAAAAGAAATCAGAAAGACACTTGACACCTTTTTCTTTCCTTCATTTAGCATCAGTAATCCAGTTCTCACCTCCAGTCAGGCAGCCCGGGAAAGCAGGGGGCGTCTGCCGCTGCTCTGGCTCACCTGCGCCTCTTCCCTTTCAGATTCTACATCGAGAGCATTTCCTACCTAAAGGATAACGCCACCATCGAGCTGTTCTTCCTCAATGCCAAGTCCTGCATCTACAAGGTAGGCACATCCCCTTCCCACCCTGGCTCCCATCCCGATCTGAAGGTCTCACTGGAAGCAGCAATACCAAGCCATCCCGCTAAGCTGATCCGACTGCTCGGGAGAGGGGTGTATGATGTAGTCCCTGTCAGCACAGGAGAATGGCCTGACATGGAGTCGTCAACCAAATGGTGTGGCTCCTCTAATGCCATCGCTGATCCTGGCTCCTCGGAGGTGTCCCTGAACCCAAGCGCCTCCCAAAAGAGGGTGACAGATGCACTCATCAATGTATGGCTCAGAGGGCTGCTGTCAGAACTTTGGGGAGACAATTCTGTACCCCTTCTTTTTAACATGGCAAAAAACACCTACATTTATCCTCATCTTTTTTGAGGTGTTGGGGGTTGAATCCAGAACCTCACACAGAGCGCTGCCACAAGCCCAGGCTGTCGTAACCATTTTTAACTGTGCAGTTCAAGGGCATAAAGTGCATTCCCATTGTGAACCACCATTTCCAGCACCTTTCCACCCTGCAGAGCTGGAGCTCTTCCCCCATTACCCAGTAATCCTCCTTTCCCTGCTCGTCTTAATGCCCTGGACACCTCCACTCTTCTTCCTGTCTCCGTGACTTTGACATCTTAGTGAGCTATGTAAGTGGCAGCACACAGCATTTGTCCCTTTGCATCTGGCTTATTTTGTGTGGTGCAGTGTCTGTGAGGCTTATCCATCTCAGTAGCACATGGTGAGTGTCCCTTTTACAGCTGAATAAATACTCCATTGTGTATGTATAACACACTTCATCTGCTCATCCATTGTCAGACATTTGTCTCAATTCTGCCATTGGCTATTGCGAATAATGTGCACACTGTTTTCAGTTCTTTTGAGTGCATCCCCAGAAGTGCAATTGTTGGACTATGTTTTACGTTTTTGAGGAGCAGCCATTCTGTTGTTCATCACGGCTGTGCCAGTTCATGTTCCCCCCACAGGGTGCGGGCCTTCTAGTTTCTTCACACCCCACCAACGATTGTTGTTTTCTGTTTCAGTTTTGTTCACAGTAAACATCCTGATGGGTATGAGAAGATCCCTGAGTGTGGTTTTGATGTGCACTTTTCTAATCATTAGTGATACTGTCTTTTCATAGGCTTATTCACTAGTTGTGCATCTTCTTTAGAGAAATGTCTACTGCAGAGATGATTCTTAACTGAGCTGGACAGTCACAGCCATGTGTTTGTAGTGCTTCCTCTCACTGGATGACCCAAATCCCTGCACACATCTCTGGAACACGGCTCCTCCTTGAGGCGAGGTCTTGAGGAACACTGCTAAGGTTAGCAGCTCTACCAGAACTTATTTAAACTTATTTAAATGCCCATTACACCGGCTGCCCCAACACGTATATTGTTCTGGTCTGTTTTCCACTGTTCTAACAGAATACTTAAGACTGGGAAACTTTTGCAGTACAGAGGCCGATTTAACTCATTGTCCTGGTTACCAAGAGCCCAGCACGGGCATCTCCTCCGCTCTGCTGAGGACATCACCCCAGAGGGCAGCACAGTGGCAGAGTGGTGAGCGTGTACATGGAGGAAGGCCTCCCTTTGTAACAGCTGACTCTTGTGAGGCTCACTCACTCCTGTGAAACGCAACCCGCTCCACAGTATCTGCATCACTGCCTCCATGTGGAATCTTTATGACCTACTTCCTCTCCAGGAGGCCCCACTCCGGCGAGGGGTTGCCACCTAGACACCACCCCCCTGGGGGCCCAGGCTTCCAGCACAGCGCACACAATGACCCTAACTGCACCCTTCATCGTGCTGCCTTGGGTCTACTCCTTGGTCGTCACAGGAGTGGCGAACCCTGCAGAGCTTGCACCGCACGTGGGCTCAGAGCCGAGGGCTCCCTGTGAGTTACCTAACTGAATTTTTACAACTTTTTCCAGTGAAGGTGAGGCGTGGGGCAATTCGTATGTCTAATGACGGCAGAGTCGGCGTCTGTGGGGCAGCCTGACCACTGCCACAGAGCTCACCAGCCCCACTGTGCCCCGAGGCCAGCACTATGCCATGGAGGGTGCGGCCAGGTCTCTGGGCAGCCGGGGCCCATGCATCCCCAGGAACTGCAAGGCCAGGTGCACTTGTGGGTGGAGTGGTCACTGTGTGTCTGCAAAGGATTTCAAGGCAATCTCGGGGGCAGTATTTTTGTCTTTAATTAAACTCTAGTTTGGGGGATTGCCACAAGCCAACAAACTTAAGAGTTGAAATGACGTGTAAACCGCCAGTTTTCCTTCCGGAACACACGTCAGCACGTACATTGCTCGGAATAATCCCACCAAGTGCAAATGTTGAGGATGACGGTGATCGCAGTCAGTGCAGTGGAAAGGCCTCGCCGGAGGCAGCGGCTGGAACAGCACCCCCACCGCCTCTAACCCAGAGCACGTAGACGACAGTACTTACGGTTTTCGCTGAATGGAGGAGAGACACTAATCGCAGTCCCAGATACTTGCACATTCCTTCCGCTCTCCCAGCCCCCATTTTCTTGTTATAAAGTGGAAACAGTAACAATGTCCAGATGCCTTACACGTAGTAAGAACACCTGATTTTTTTAAAAATCAGCACGAGAAAGCACGTTGAAAGGCGGAGAACCAGACAGCGAATACTGCCCACCAGGGGGCAGACTTGGGCTGAAGCAAGGGGCTGCAAAGTCACTCAACCCAGGAAGTCAACCCTCAAGCTTGGCGGAAGTTGCCTCAGATCGTGCTGGGTGCAGATAACTAGGGAAAGGGAGAGGAAATGGCTTCTTGCTGGGCTCATTCACATCTGGTCACAAATAGTGAACCTGAGCTGAGCACCAGGCACGCCGAGGGTGCTGGGAATTCATGGAAAATAAAAACAGGAGAGTAAGTCCTCAGAAGTCAGTACTACAGATTCTCCAGGTGCCGGTCCCAATGCGCAGAGCCAGATGCATGTGCAGTCAGCGGGCTACCAAATCATCCTGAACCTGCACGGGGAGAGGGAACACGATTCCAGAACACCCCCAATCTCAAAATCTGTCCACAAGCCTTGTCACACAGGTAACCACAAGACGACCAACCAATGCCTCTCTAACGTGTATACAGGGGGCCGAGCAGCGTCACACGACCAGTCTCCCCCAGAGCTCAAATGCCAGGGGCCTGGCCAGGATCCCCAACTGCCTGTATGGGGGGTAACTGCGAAGGATGGAGAAAAAGCAGAAACAAATTTAGGAATGCACAAAAGAGGAGCTGGGAGGTCAGTGCCTCAGGACGGACAGAATCAGAGTCCCCACGCTTGCCGCGGTTGATTGAGCCACACACATTTTCGGAGCAGGCTGTGGGGGGGTCCGGAGGCAGCAGCGATTGCGGTGGGCTAGTGAGGAGGACAAATCATTCTTGCAAGAGTAAGGCTTGGTTAAAAGACAACCTGTTTTTTACCCCCAAGGGGAACTTTTACTCCTCCTGCTGCATTATTCTAAAGATCCTTGTTACCCTCAGCAGGTCCTTATCTTGCGGGAGCAGCAGGGTTCTGCGGGTCTTCCCGCCAAGTGGAGCTTCCCGCATAGCTTCCCGCACACCTTTCGGCCCTTGGGGCAAAACACACACCGGGTCCGGACCCCATTTATTACAGATTCTGGTCCTCAACAGTGAAAAGTAATATTCTCACTTGCCTGAACTCACAGAATTTACACAAACTTCGTTGCATATATTTGCCTGGCATCTCCTAACCCCTGGGTGAGGTAGAGGAGAAGACTTTCACTTTCCTCAGAGGGAAGCTGGGGTTGAGAGAGGTTAAGTGACTGACAGCAGCTGGACATGTGATTTCCCAGCATCCATCACCTAAGTGTGTAGGAAGAGGAGGCTATGGAGCCCAATGAGGAGGAGTTTTGTCTTTTCTGTGACGGACTAGGGTTCTCTTTCTAGTTCTGCCATTTAGTAAAATGCACTAAATGTTAGCACCTCTCATGGTGGTACCAAAATGTGTTTTCCTCTTTGACTGAAGAAGGGCACTGAAGTCTCTGCCCGAGCCTGCTTAGACAGCCGCCCTCTCAGCTCTGCCCCATGTATTTGCCACCCGGACTCAGATCACAACTGTTTCTCTTGGCCCTGACCTTCTTCATGCCATCTTCCTGTGTCCTGGCACCGGTGAGGTCTGGGGTGGCCCAGGGACCCATCTGTGTCACCACTGTAGGCTTGGGTTTACCTGAAGATTCATACAATAGGTTAAAGTATAAGTTGTTTAGGTAAAATAAACTATCGATCCTGCATCCTCAAAGATTGATTTTTGTTCACATTTGAAAGCATTAAGTTTCATTTCTATCAGGAGCCAGGGTGTAGCTTTTATCGGGCTGGGGTGCGGCATGTGCAACATTCAGTCTCCGGCAAGACAGAGTTTTATCTTTGCAAAGTAACGGTGTGACACAGTTTAAAAGTGAAATTGTTCTAAGCCCAATTATGGAAATGTCCCTCCTCCTCCCCCATCCGCATCCTGCCACTTTTCTTCTAGTATTGGGGTTTGTTTTTCTAAACAAATGGTGTAGTTATTCCTTGATTTGTCCATGTTAGATTTATTAAATCGTCTTTTAAGATGGGCAAGGATTGGGGTGTCCCTTACAGCCACCTCCACTTTCCCACTTTCTCAGTATGGTAATAGCATCATTCTGGGTTAAACAGTCAGCAGTATGATGTTGCTATGACTAAGCCAAGTCATATCCTGTGGTTGCAGTTCCTGTTTGAGATAAGCAGCTGTTTTACTACCTAAAGGGAATGCTTCTCTTGCTTTTGCTTGCTTGGTTTCTATGAACCTTTTGCTTTTATCCAAAAGCTACAGGTTTCCAAATGAATTCCATCACCAATTCCAATGCAAGGGTAATCGGTTGGTTCTCTCTCTGGTTTGATGTTGCTTCAGCTGGTGCCACCATGGATGTCCCTGGGACCTCCTCCCAGGAACCCTCTGCCCTCCTGCTGTGGCCTGAACTTGGTCTCCTAGTTCTCACCCAAGGACACTGCTTCCCTTGCTGGGTTTTACCCACTTCTGCTTGTGTTCGGCCTCTGTCTCCTGGATCTTGTTTTCTTGTTTTGGTTTCTACACCATTGTTCCCCTGGAGAACATCTTACAGTAAATCCAGGAAATGCTAAACTAAAATTTAGGGTCATTGTCTGTCTGGAATGTCTCCATTCTGCCTTCGTATCTCACTAGTAGTTTGACAGGATGTAGTAACACAGAATGAAGCTTTCTCTCAGAATGTCATGTGACTCTGGAGAAGTGCACTGTCCTATCCACCATATGTGATGCTTCCTCCATGCTCTGACAGTTGGGCCTTTGGGCTCTCCCTGTTACTCTTTCTCACCTGAAATTTCAGGAGTGTGCTTGCTGCAGGTCTAACAAGTATATACATTATGCTGGGTACTGAGGGGGCACTTACAGCCTGAAAACTCATCTTTCTCAGCACTCGGAGTCTCATGTATTACCGTTTTGGTGCCTTTTCCCTGTCCTTCTCCCCAGGCTTGTTCCTTGACCTTGTCTCTCTGATTTTCCATCTCTTTTTATTCTACTTTCTGGGAGATTTTGTCAGTCTGATCTTTAATCTCTTCTCTGGGCTGTTTTAATCTTTGCTGACTTCTTTTTTTCAGTTTCCAAAATTTCTTTCTCTTTCCACTCTGTTCCTCAGATGAATAATTTTCTGATTGTTTGATTTTGGTAGTGTGACCCCAGTTGCTGGTCAGAATCACTACATGTGATACTATGAACCTCATTATATTTTTTAACAGTCACAAACTGCAGAGCAAATTTGGGCCAAGTAAAACTAGGGAAAGAAGTACACCTTACAGCATGAGAGTGGACCCTCCATACAAGAGAGAACACAGTGGCAAAAATTCAGTATGGTCCACCCTTCCTGTATCTCCCACTGCTTGGGCTGACTTCAGGTCTAGGCTGTCCTTGGAAAACCTGCCAAAGTTCTTCCAAGAATTCCATGTGCAGGGCTTTGAGAGTGGCTCTGTGCACATGTCCTGGGATTTTGTAATTAACAGGTCACACTTACTTCCCCAGCGAACTTTGCCCTAATTTCCTGTCTCATTTCCCCCTGAGGGACACAAGTCCTTGTAATTCTGTATGAGCTGCTGAGGGAGTGGGGGTTTCTGTCTTCTGCAGCTGCTTCCAGCTGGGAGAGGCTGCAGACCCTGCCTACTGGGGATTATGTGCTGTCCAACCACTGTGGGGGGTTGTGGCTCACTGGCTGGGTTGAAGAAAAAGCCTGTCAGAAGACAATAAGAAAAGTTAGTGATGATTAAGCTGTCTGTTTGATGGGAGAAAGTAAGTTTACCCTTACAATGGGGGTGTAAATTGGGTCTCCCCTTCTTGTGGAGGACCAAGTACAGCAAAGAGGGAGGTTAGGTAAACTGTTGACAGGCTGAAAGTCAGAGCCTTAGCAGGCTCACCCACATAATGGATCTAAAACCAGGAGTCTCAGTACAGGTACCCATTTTAGCTATGGCTAATAAGGGTCGCTAGTCACTCTACTTATCTGACCTGGAGCAGTTCTGGACCCCTGCTTTCTGAGGAGAAACCTCAGGTCTTCCAGAGGTTCTCAGGAAGAGCTTTCTTCCTAGTCCTGTGAAGATTCTAGAGAGCATTTCCATGTAGGGTTTTCACAGCTTGTCACTGCACTTCTTGAGGAAGGACCAGATGGCTCCTCAGGAACTGGGAATGAGGCTGGGGTGGAGCCACCCTTCTTGCCTTCCTATCAGACTTTTGACTTCCCAAGGAGACTTCAGACATGTCTTTTGGGATCCCTGTCGATGCATGACTACAACCTGCCTGGAAAGATAGACTGCCTCTAAGAATTGTAGAATTTCCTGCTTCTGTTTTATAGATGATTGCTTATTAGTCAGCAAGCTCTTTCCTTCCAGATTACTGCATGGGCACATACCACCAGAAAGGCATATCTAGAGTCTGTATAGATGTACAACTTCTTGCCTTTTCCTAATATCAATGCCCAAGTAAGAGCCATTAGCTCTTTAACTGTGTTCTTTGAGCAGAAGTCCTGGGGGAAACTGCATAACCTGCCTTTTAAAATCCTTAGTGGACAAAGCTACTTTCCTCAGTGAACTATACCTCTTTAGGGTCTTGGAGGGGCAGGTCACTGAAGTCCTACCTGCTTGCATAGGTCTGGGAGGCCACTTGTTCACAAGAGTGACTAACTTTTGGGGCTGTGGGCATTGGAGAGGCAGGATTAGGAGTACTACAAGTTTTTATAATAACCTCAGGGGTGTCTAACAATGTGGCCTGATACTTGGTAAGCTGTTATTATGTTAACCACAAGTAACTTTTGGTCTCAAGAATCAATCTGACCTGATGGGGAGTCAGGATTTCAAAGTTCTGTCCTAAAGTTAGTATTACAGCTTCTTCTGTTAACATAACTGTAGCTGCTACTGCTGTCAGGCAGGGTGGCCATCCATCAGCCACTCCATTTAACTGTTAGAAAAGTATGCCATTGGACAGAGTCTTTGTCCTAGACTTTGGATCAGGACACTCAAAGAAATTTTTCTCTTTTCTAATATGTTAAGGAAGGAAGGTTTCCTACCATGCAGCAGGATCCATCTATTGGCTAATTAGGTCAGGGAGACCTGAAGTCCCAACTGGTAAAATGAGTTTGGGCCTTTGTTGAAATCTGAGAATTGTCCCCCAGTTTGGTAGTAAATCTCTTTCTAGCAAGATAGTAGGACTTTGTAGGTCAATTAAAACTCGTGGTTAAACATTTGGCCTAGTGATATATCAGAGCAGTAATAAAGAATCTCCAGCTGGGGGTCTCCTCAACACCAATTATGGCTATACATCTATAGGTAGGTTTCCCAGAAAAGTAAGTCAAAACAGAGTGAGGTAACTGAATTGGCTCACCCACGGCAGCCAGGGGTACCCAGAGCTCCTTATAGGAAATGGTGATGTCCATGGACTGGGGGATTGTAGGTCCCTTTTCAGAGCAGGAAGTGAGGGTTTGGCTGGCCTACCCCCTCTCTAGGAGCATGAGTCAGGAACATTGGCTGCCTCACATTCTGAGCAGGGTCCAGGCAATGGGTTGGTGTAGTTGTCTGGCCCAGGGTCCAGACTTCTTGCACTCAAGCAGCCTTGGTTTTCCTTTAGAGACCCTAAGTGAGTTTAAAGCATTGCCAATTGTGACAGCTATGATTCTAGTTTTTCTCTTTTCACCCTCCTCTAGATCCCAATTGTTGAACACAGAAAAGACAATGTTCAGTAATTGGGTCATAGGAGTCTGGGGTGCCATCTAAAGTTTCTTCAGTGAACATATGAGAATCATATTCCCCCGAAGTACAGGTGAAGATGTGAGAACAGCATCATCAAGGATAGCTCCTTCTTCCTTGGGGGCCACTCTAATTACCTCAGTTTCTGGGCTTTTCCTGAGATAAAGAGTCACAAAAGCCTGAATATAAAGGATTTCACTCCACCTTCTATGTTTTAAGCAGAAACAGTATAACTAAAAAATAGTCTCATAATTTAAGCTGCCATCGCATGCCCATCTCTCACCATTTGCTAGTTCATACTGAACCCAAACCATATTGCAATAGTAAAGAAGCTGTTCCTTTTTTAAATTGACAGGAATCAAGGAAATGACCTTTACCACTGATCAAGGGTGTGGCCTAGTGGTGAAGTCAGCGGAATCTGTGGCCTTGGTTTATGGTTTCCCGTGGCTCATCTTGAGCCTTATAGAGATGATAACCATTATTATCACTGTCATTGATGATTTTGCTTAAACTGGCATCCCATGCAGAAGAAGGTGACCCAATGAGCCCACAAAATGTTCCTTGTGAGGTTTCAGTCTATGTCTGAAGATAGGATGATGCCAGCGTCTTTCAAAGAAGCATAGGAGAAAGCCTGACTGAGGGCTTCTTGTCTCCATATGGGGTCCACTAACTCCTCAGGGACAGGAGGCTAAGCCACCTGATGGCTCTATCTAGTCCTTTGAAACCCCCATGAGATCAGTGTGGAATCCCTACACACACACACACACACACACACACACACACACATACACACACACACAGACATAGACACACACACACACACACACACACACACACACACACACAGATTCCCTTAGCTACTGTTGAGACACTGCATGGCTCTATTTAAGCAGGGTAGAGCTACTTGGGAGACCATATCTTTTGCATTTACCCTAATAGTAAAAACTTTGGTACTTTATTGAAGGTAATAGAGACGGAAACCTCTTTTTTTAAGGAAAAACTTTTAAAAAATTCTAAGAACAAGGATGGCTCTACCTTTAACTCACAGTCACTTAAATTAAGCTTTACTGGCTGTTCTTTTATTCTTCTCTGGCTGTCAGGTATGTTTCTAAATTACCTGTATTTTGTTGGAAGAAGCAAGGAAGAGAAACTAACATGGTGGAACCCATGTGGATCCAAAACAGGCCCTGTCACATGACAGGACAAGATGGCAGCCAGACATATAACAAGACAAGATGGTGGCCCCAAGACAGCACCCTAAAAAACAAACAGCCTTCCAAGGGGAGAATGAGGATGAAACTTTGAGCACAAAAAGAGTAAGGCAGGCTACCCAGGTACCAGCAACTATTTTTTCCCAAAAGAATGTGAGAGCCGAGCAAAGTATCATGGAGAACAGAAATGCAGGGACAGAAGGGTGTACAGTGTGTCCCTGGGGCATCTTGGTTCAGAGTGTTCAGCCTCTTGTTCATGGATTTTCTGTTAGAACCTAACTAACAACTGTTCACGAGAACCCTTGTATTTTCTCAGAAACTGCAAATATCCTCCACAATCTATTTCTGGTGGGAGGCTTGCAAGTAGCCAATCTGAAAGCATTATTCAGTTCTCCTTGCTGTTGATTGGCTGCTGCCCTATAACCCATCTGGGCAGGTGCACCAGTATTGCCGAATAACAGGTTGCTGTACTGCTGTGGCTATCTCGAATGTTCTTGGTTTTGTTCTTCTTAAAATCTTAAGAGTCTTTAAATGCCGCCAAAACACCCTAAACCTTCTAAGGCTTCTGGCAATGTACCTAAGCACCAATAGACGTTTAAGACACTCCAGGAAAAGGTTGAAGGTTATTTTTATTAAATTAAATTACCACAGTTACTGTGTACAGTATTTTATTCAATTAAATTACATAACTGCGGGAGACATAGCATAGAAAAATAGGCATTTATGCGCGTTTTTCTGACCATGTCTGAAATTCTTGGTTTTTCAGTTTGCATGTGTTCTAGCAGCATAATTCCCATGAATTCTGGGATTCCACCATAATAACAGGCTCTCTGACTACTTAATGTGTACCCAGAGAGTGCCCACCTGTGGGGAAAAGAAAGAAGAGGAGAGATAAACATGAGGCCGCCTGTAGGCCTTTTACCAGCTGGGAGAAAAAACAAAAGCAAAAATCTGAGGCCGTGCACTCCTGCTCCCCGACCCTGCACAGGGGAGGGAGGCAGGGAAAGAACAAAAACCCATGGGGCACTTTGGTGAGAAACAAACAAACCAAGCAATGTGCGCATGGGAACGTACCTGCTCTCCTGGCTGGCTGGACTACTTACCTATGTTACCAGGTGTTGGGGTGCTGGGGTCTCCTTCTTGAGGTGGTTTCTAGGTTCTTTCTGTCCTGAGCAAAGAACTGGTCAAGACAAGCACCAGTGGTACCCAAGTTTTATTAAAGGTCGGAAAAGAAACAGTCTCTGGAGGGAGAGTTTGGGCAAATGAAAGTAAGAAGAGAAGTCCACGCTACAGCATGAGGGCGGCCACCAGGCAAGAGAGAGCACGATGGCTGGGGCCGCACATTTTTAACTGTGTACCTTTATACTCATTAAGTATACTCATTACATTTAAATTATACTTGATCTCAATGATTACTTATCTTGTCTGACAATGATAAGCAAAGAAACAAGACACGTGGTCCCAACCTAAGGATGGACTTCGGGCCGGAGGGGAAGCTGGCGTGAGAGCTTTTCTGATTGGACATGTATGATTGCCTTCCATGACCTGTCACTGTATGGGGACGTGGTTGGTACTCAGAAAATGGTTTTTCATTGATTATTCTCTGATCCTGGGCAGCATGGATTTGCTTATTTCCTGGGCAGTCATCACCAAGTGCGGTGACTGCATGCATACACTGATGGGAAAAAAGGCTTGAAATCCCTGCTTTGTGCGAACTAAGGGCATCTTGCCCAGCCCTCCTTCCTGAGATGTCTGTGCTGGCCTAGGAACTTCACCTATTATTGGAATTTAAGTAATTTTCCTTTGACTACATTTGCTACTTAGGTCCAAATGCTATCATTGTTGTTGATACTGAAATAAATGGTCTTCAATGAAGATCTCCAAAGAGCTTTGCTAAATGCACAGATGATGTCATCTCATGTGTAGGTGGGAGAAACGAAGCCCAGATCCAGTCCCACAGGACAGAGGAACTCACATAAATATTGCCCTCGGGCTTACAGAGCCCCAACCCTTATCTCTCAGTTGGATTGATGCAGATTTAGCGCCTGTGCTTGGATGACAAAGCAGAAGAAAAAAGAGAGAGAGAGAAAGACATTTTCTTGTTCACTCTCCAGAAACATTTGCATGGATCTGTCCTCTTGGCTGTGCCAACTTTTGAAAGAGATTTCTCTGGGATCATGCTATCAACTGTCAGCCTGACTAGCACAAAAACCCCAGTGCCACAGACATAAAGTCATGGCTCAGCATGACCAGCATGCACACCATAGGTCATAAGACAAACGTGAAGTGACTTGACTGCTGACAGTCTGGCAAAAAGCTAAGAAAGAAATTGTGCAAGGTTGCAGCAGTTGTACCCTGCACTCTAATGTGTTTGCCTGCGAGCGAATCCATGCAGTCATGGGTTGTGCAATGAGGCATGGCAGCTAGAGCCGCAAGAAGGAAGCTGGTAAACTAAGCTAAACATGCTCATTGTGACCCACTTTGATGATATCCACCACACGAGTCAGGGTTCTCCAGAGACGCAGAGCCAATGAAACACATGTATACAGGCTGATCAAAAACTACAGTGTGTGTCCAAGTAAAAACATTTACTATGATGAAAGGCACACTGCCATTCATTCCCCTCAGAATACCCCGTCACTCTGAGCACACTTACCCATCACGTTTGCGCTTTCTGAAGCATTTCTGGAAGTCTTTTGCGGGTGTCTTTAAGAGGTGTGACCAAAATATACTGAATGCCGCTGCCGAGTGGCTCCCAGTGGAAAGGCAGCTTGTGAACACATCAGTGTGTCCTCGTCTACCTTGCTCCCGGGATCTCTCACCACGTGACCTTGAGTCTTCCCCAAAGTCAAGGCACACACACAAGATAAACACTGTGAATTGATCAGGGACATCAAGGCAGCCAGGGCAGCACAACGGAAACCACTCAGGAAAGGGCTCCTCCAGACCTGCTTCAGAAAGTAGCAAGAAAGATGAGATAAGTATGTTTGAAGCAAGAGGGAGGATTTCATGCCAAATATGACTTTCACTGTGATAATTTTTAAAAAATATTAAACATTTACCGTATTCTATGGTTACATCTCCTAGAAGGACATCTGTCATGTAGGTTGGCTCATTGACAGTGGAGGCTGGGAAGCACACGACGTATCTATCACCTGCATGCCAAAGGCTCGGGAAAGCTGGGCTATAACTCAGTCCAAGCCCAGAGGTATGAGAACCAGGGGGCTGGTGGGCTAAATGCCAGCCCAAGAGCAGAAGAGGATGAGATGAGAGGTCCCAGCTCATAAAAGTGAAGAACACTTCTCCCTATTCTGGTCCTTAAGGGACTGGATACTGAGGTGAGCCGTCTACACAGTCCAGTGATTCCAGTGCTCCTCACGTCCGAAAACACCCTTACAGGTGGACCTGGAAATACTCCTTCATCTGGGGGCCCCATAGTCAGGCAAGGCAACCTGGAACACTAACCATTGCATATGTGACAGCCAGTATACACACATGTAGACACACACACACACACACACACACACACACACACACACACACACACACACAAATGCTGCTCATTTCTTTGAAAAAAAAATCTTACTAAAGATTTCTATAAATAGTAAGACATGCTGAAGAACAGAGGAAAAACTATGGAGTTCACATTATCTATATAAACCAATGAGCAGAAATAGATATCATGGGGATGAAACTTCTCGTGCGTTTTAGAGTTTAAAAATCCCCTTTCCAATTATGTCTCACCAAACCCAATACAGTAATTGAGAAAGAAGCTGTTTTTTCTCTTCACTGCTAAGGCAAATGAAACTCAAGAAGGTCCAATAATTTATTTTCTCTGCCACTGGAGATTGAACAAAGGACTTTGTGCCGCATCACTTCCCCACCTCTTTGTATTTTATACTTTGAGCAGGATCTTGCTAAGTCACTGGATTGTCCAGGCTGGGCTCACACTTGTGCTCCACTTGTCTCAGCTTCCCAGAGAGCTGGGATTGCAGACATGCACCACCAATGCCTGGCTAAGGTGATCCAGTGATTTATTGGGTGTCCCTGAGCTGCTGGGAGCTTGGGGGTAGAACCTAGAGCTTTTAGGAGTGGAAATGGTCTTCAGGAAGACCGCAAGACACTGCTGTTAGTTATTCTGTGGGTGAAAGTGCAGGTGGTGACGTAGTGAGGACTCAGTAGGAAGCCCTTGGCCAGCTTTGCACTGTTCATCCTCCTCGCCAACGTCTTCTTCACCTCCCCATGGGGGGAGGTCATATTTTCTATTATCATCATCCCATCATCTTACGTGAAACGCGGGCTTTCCGTAACTCCCACGTGTGGAGGAATGCCTCCCACTGGGATTCTCAGTGGAGTGTGAAGGCCACACTACCCCCCCAGAGGGGATCACGAAGGACTCGGGGTGGCTGGAGAGCAGCTGTAGCACCTGTTCCAAGCACTGCGGAAATCTTTCTGGGAATATTGTGAGCCACTGAGCCCCTGGTCAATGACCTTGGCCCTCTTCCTTTAGCTACCTTCTACCTGGGGTGAAGCAGGCAAAGTAAGAGGAAGTGGGCCTTCTCCCCACCCCACTGAGACTCGCTTGTGGTGTCCACATCTTCTCGCTCCTTAACATTTTTCATTGAGAAAGCAAACAGCATATCTCGAGATGAAGTATCACAGGACCATGACCCACCATGGCCCACGGTTCCCAGGCAAGGGCTTCACTCAAAAAATGCCTGCAGAGACCCTTCTTAGACTGTGCTGAGAGCACTGGGGCCTCTGCACAGTGCTGTGGACTGCACAAGCTGGAGGAAGCCGCCAGCCGCTGCATGTGGCCAGATGGAAACGACTGACCGGAGAGCCCCATGGGTCCTCTCCTCCCCACCCACTTCCTCATTGTGTCCTCTTTCAAGGGAAAACCCAGGGCTCCCAGAAAGTACACAGATTTTGCACATACCTTTTGTTGCCTTGTTTAGTTTATTTTCACTTCTCGAGCAGAAACACATGAAAGAAACCACCTTTGGTTTGCCAGGGAAGTCAGCTGAGAAGAAAGGCAGAGCTGTCTTTTGAACGGGACGGGGCGGCATGTTTTCAAGAGGAAGATCCCTGGAAACTTCCCACAACTCCCCTGCAGGGAACCCAGCTCCCAAGTGTTCAAGTACAACGGGAAATTTGAGAGTGGCCAGGAACTCCAGGTTCTCTTCTGTCACAGTGGAATCCTAAAGAAAAAATCACCCGAGAGTGAGGTGTAAAAGGGAGAAAGTACGAGAAACAAAGGACACCAGGGCACCGGGAGACGCTGCCAGGACGCAAACGTCTTTTCTCAACAATTAGGAATATGTCTTCCCGCCATTCCTGGAGTGGCTCTCACACACACTGTTTTAGACCCCCACATCAGCGCCTCTGCGGACGTCCGCTGAGCTGATCCTTGAGCTCAGTGAGTGAGTACTAAATAGGGGCTGTAAGAAGCAGTAATGCAGCTGTCTAACCCATCAGGTTTGTAAGTGTGTACAGTATCTGTGGCACTTTGTTCTCATTCATTTCTCTCTTACTGGGCACATCTTGACTCCGTCATCCCTGGGAGATAGTCAGGGTCTGAGAAGGTGAAGACTCATCCAGTTAGAGGTACTGTGGCGAGAGAGAGCTCACCTACACCAGCTTAGGCATTTCATGGTACATTCTTGGATGCTTTACTGTAGATAATGGTGCCATGCAGTTAATATTCAGCAACAGAGCCTCCTGGACCGCACGGTGAGCCGTGTAAAATACATGACCTTCCTCCGTGCCCCACCCTCCCTCCCACAGACATTTTCATTCAGCAGATGGAGTCAGTGGTGGACTTACAGGTTGTGCTCAAACTTACCAGGGTTGTTCTCTGATGGTTGGCTCTGAGTTGCACATTTGGTAAACCTCCCAGCAGCTGTTAAGCATTAGCCCGCCTGGGACCACCTGCTCGATGTAGGTGTAAATGTTTGACAGAAAAGCACACATAGCAATATGCTAGCAAGGACTTCAAGCACATTAGGAAGGCGACTGGTGGGAATGGAAATGGGTGTGGAGAGAGGAGCGATGATCTACTATGGGAACGCTGGGCAGCATGTCTGTTAAATCATTTGTACACTGTTAAATGATTTGCACTCTGCTGCAACCTGGTAATTCCAGGACTGCTATTCCAAACATTCTTCCCCGGGCCTGCACTGACAGTCAGTATCAATTACTGTGACCATCAGGCTCTTTCAGCTGGCTAAACATAAAGAATTAGTGTCTTTTTTCCATATAATGGTTAGTTCTGTTAGGCATACTTCTGAGGGGGTTCGGTAGCAAAGATTCTTTGAAATTCTTAGGCCTCAAAGATCCTGTAGATATCTCTTCTTCAAAAAGCATAGGATGCTTGTGGACAGCTCTACTTAATCTTAAAAATAGACACATCACATCACCTAATTTATAATTCTTCCTGCCCTTTGTCCTGCACATGAGATGTATACAGCCACACAGTGTTGTACATGTAAAAATTTATCGAGAGGGTCAATCACACGTTGCGTGTGTTTGACGCAAATGCATACACACCCGAGGATATTTTTAGAAGCCCTGGATGTGTTTATTATCTTGAGTGTGGTAAGGGAATCGTGGGTCTGTGCATGGGTCCAAACTCAATAAATTGAAGGTAAAACACACTCAGGTTTTGTTTTTCAATTATACCTCAATAAAACTTCTTTAAAGAGATGGGAGCCAGGAATGGCTCCCACATGCCTGTAATCCCAGCTCTTGGGAGGCTGAGGCGGGAGGATCATTGCAAGTTGAAGACCAGCCTGAGCTACAAAGTGAGCTCAAGGCCAGTCTGAACTTCATAGCAAGACCCTGTCTCAAATAGACAAAAAATAAAATAAAATAAAATAAAATAAAATAAAATAAAAATAAAGAGATGGGAACTACATTTATGTGTCAGTTAACAACAGGGATATATTCTTATAAATGTGTCTTAAGTGATCTTGTCACCGTGCAAACACAGTCAAGTGTCCTTGCACAACTCTGATGTCTGGGACATCGCCTGGTGGTCATCATCGTATGGGGCCACTGTCGTGTGTGCAGCCCACTGCGGAGCAAAACAGCTGGGATTTGTGTTAGTGTGGTTCACGTTTGTGGTGCTGATGAGTACACTCACTTTGGGGAGTTGGTGCATATCCACACCGCGCCTTCATTATGTTTTGCTTTCCCATCCCTTCCCCACCCTCCCATCCCCTTCCACCCCTAGATCTCTTCCCACCTCCTAATAGTATGCCTCCCTGTTTCCTATCAGCTATTCCTAAATCATTCATACTTTGGGTTTCTCGTATAAGAGAGACCATGTTATTTTACGTTCTGTGTCTGACTTGTCTCGCGTAGCATCGTGGGCTCAGGATGCCTCCATTTTCCTACTTACTACACAGATGTGTCTCTCTTACTGGCCGAGTAGCGCTCGTTGTATATAAACACTGCACGCTCTTTATCCGCTCATCTGCTGATGGACACAGAGGCTGCCACCTCTTTAGCTGTTGTGAGTTGTGTTGCTATAGACATGGCTGTGCATGAACCATAGCTCCCTGAAAGATATTTATCCAGCATATATCTATGCATTCATTTTGAAAAATAAACATTTTTTTAAAACCAAGGATGAATTTATATTTTTTAAGATCATGTTTCTAGATCATGAGTAAGGATCTGGGGAGGGGGAGAAGGAATAGGATGAAAACATTTTTTAACTAGACCTCACATAGCACTGACCGGTAGAGCCATCTACAATGGTGGAAATGTTTTATTTTTGTGCTGACAACACGATAGCTGCTAGCTACACTGTACAGAACTATGAGCACTTGAAAGAAATGTGCCTGGTGCAACTGAAGAACTGTGTTTTTAATTTAATTTAATTAATTTTAACTTAAAGGGTCATAAACCCTTTCTTTCAGTACAACCTTGCTGTTAGTTCTAAAGTCAAATTTACAAAGAAAATGCAGTTAATGATCAAGCAACCATATTCCAGTGCTGAATAAGATGAACACGTGTGGGAAAAGCTAGGGAGGGCCCACCTGTGAATGTGTCATCGGAAGTTAAAGACTGAGACAGCGATGTGGGCCCAGGACCCCAGGTCCCTTTTGTGTAAGAGCTGTGAAAGGGCACCAGAGAGTCTGAATGAGACCAGCTCATTCAGAGTAGTCGTCTCAGAGACCAAAGACGTGCTGTGCGTATTTGGAGTCTGTCTGAGAGACCCCAGAGGAAAGAGGACAAGACTCTTTATAGAGAGCTGTTGTACAGAGTTTGTTGTTAAAGGTGACACTCATCCTCATGCTGGTTTTTCCGTTTCAGGAGCTCATTGATGTTGATAGTGAAGTGGTGTTTGAGCTGGCTTCCTATATTTTACAGGTAAGTGGCTCTGCTGAAGAAAGAGGAAATAAGATAGGATGCAAAGCCAGTGTCCGTATCCACTATAATTTGTCTGCTTCACTTTTTCTAGCCACAACCTGGACAGAGCCATTAAGAACACTGATACCATGGCAGTAAATAGGGTATTCTACTCTACCAAAATTGTAAGACAGCCTATCACTGCAGAGGAAAGCTGTGTGTTTAACCTAAGTCTGGGGGAAATGGAGGTCATTCAGTGACCTCACTGTCTTTGAATGTGGTGCTCTCTTCAGCCCTGGGCACAGCCAAGTGAAGAGAGTGAATCACCAAAGAATCACCCCATACCCCTGAAAAAGACAAGAAAGATAACCCTCAAGCTGGGGAGTGGGTCTTATATTAGCTGTAACAATAGTAAGGTAAGTTGAAGTGATATCCTTAATTTGAATACTGCCATGATGAAGGTATTATACTTGATTCACTGACATTTTACTGGCCCTTTCCTCTGCAGTCTTTTGTGTAACTGAAAATAAGCTCACAATGCAAAACAAAACAAAAAGTGACATAAGAAATAGTTGTATCCAGGCACATGGTCAGATTCAGAAACTTTAAACCAGAACAGATTAGACCAGGGACTAGAGGTGGCCACCTGCATTTTGTCATTGTGAGTCACCTTCTTTGGATATCAGTCTCTAAAGTTGAGCTTTGTGCCTCATGTTGGGACCCCAAGTGTATTCTCCCTACTTCGTCTTACTCCTGCTGGAACAGGGTGCGAGTAGCAGGGAGGTGAACTTACCCCATTCATTCCAAGGAGTTATCTTGACGTGCACTGTGTTTTAGTCTAACACTGGATGAATATGTTTCATTAATGTTGAATTTTTTCCCTCTACAGGAGGCAAAGGGAGATTTTTCTAGGTGAGTTCAACAAAAAGATTTGTTTTTGTTTGGTTTAACAATGTACTCTGTTGCTTTTTACCTGTAATATTCCATGTTAGTGGTGAGTCCCACCCTCATTTTATCCACTGTGGCATAGATAAGGAAGAAAATACAGCAATCACAAAGACTTTCAATAGCAAGCAAATATCCTACAGTTACGCTGGGCCGGGCTGGAGTCCAGGGTCGCACATGACTGCTGTGCCAAGGTTCATGACTTGGCCAGGGTCTCTGTGGCTCCGGGGTTACCTCTGTGTTGTAACCATGGTAACCATAGTTGTTAAGGTAGCCCTAACATATATGCGGACAGATATGTCATGGAAGCCTTACAATGTAAATATCCCATTTCACCTTCCTTTTCAAGACAGTAGGGTTGGAGAAAACACATACAGACTCGACTAGCAGAAGCTTCTGTAACCTTGTGAAGAGAGCACTTGATTCTAGCCTTCCTTTGTCCACTGGCCCTGGGGCTGAAGTTACCTGCAGGACACCACCCCCCCCCGCGGGATCTTCCCAGAGCACCGTGGGAAGTGGCACCAACCCTTGGAGGCTGTTGGCTCGAAGACACTTCCTATTCCAGGGATTCTGCCTTATCAAACTCCTCCAAGGAAGCCCAGGACAGCTCGTCTTCTAGGATTAACATCTACAGGCATAAAGAGAGCACACGTGCTCAGGAAAGTGAAAGAAGCACCCCGATTTAGGGCTCTGGCCCATCAGAAAAAGGGTGGAAGATTGATATCAAAACTAAACCTAAATTGTACTTCTGCTCCATCAGCAGACTTGTGTGTTTTGCCACGCTCTGAAGGGCTTGATCTGTAAACCAAGCATCACCGCTCCTGAGGGCCACGTCCTCAGTCAGGTAGCTCAGCAACAGGAAAACATTCCTTTAAAATCTAACATCAAGTCAGTGTGTGGGTTTTGCAGGCCGCAAGGTCTCTGTTGCAGCCTGTCCATTCTTCCTTAATACAGAGGTACCTCAGGTGATATGCAAGCAGCTTGGTGTGGCTGTGTTACAAGGAGGCTTTATTTAGGGCCACAGAAATTTGAATATTGCGTAAATTTCCATGTATCATGACACAATCTTCCTCTTCCTCCTCCTCCTCCTCCTTCTTGTCCTCTTCTTTGCCTCCGTCCTCCTCTCCTCCTCTTTCCCTTCTTCCACTTAAAAATGCACAGGCCACCCTTAGTTCACCATTCATGCCACAAGCAGAGGTCTGGATTTGGCCAGTGGCTTGTGGTTTGCTGAGCCCTGGTCCCTCAGTTCCATTTGGATGTTTGCCTGAGGAGACCTCCAGGCCTCCTTTATTTACGTTTCTAAACCCTGAGGAACCAGAGGTCAGTTATAAATAATGACTGTCATGAGCCCTAGCTGGAGGCCTTGGACAAGGTAGGTGAAGAATGCCACTTACTGAATTCACGGAAGGAGTCACTTTGGGGTTGTAGAATATGAAATTTGTTTGTTCGTTTCTTTGCTGTTTTCGGATTAACTTAACTTAGTAATAGAACGTGGGGTTTTGATAAGACTGTATCTACCTACGAAAACTTCTGGAGCCCTGTGAAAAACTTTACAAACCATAAATACAGAGGATCCTAGTGTCAGGCCTACTTATTCTGAAGATACTTTATGTTTCCCAGCTCTGAACTCTGCCATGATCATTATTTATTCTTGTGAGCAGCCTGGCAGGGTGGGAACGGCCCCTTCTGGCCCCATAGATCATGGGAATGTGGCCACACGGGTTGCCAGCAAGGAGGGAGTGCAGGCTGGTTCCCGGTGGTCCTTCCTGGCCCCCTGAGGAGCTTGTGGAATGCCAGCGTGTCCAGTGGCTGAGCTCATTTGTCAGAGGTGCCATCCAGCAGTTTGCAGCTGCAGCTGTCAGGGTGGGGAAGGTCAGGCACTGCATCTGAAGGTCGGTTTATCTCAGCGCACAGAAGCCTCACGGCAGAGGTGGGGGTGATCTGTTACACGGAGTTCCTGATCCACACTTACTCTCTGGAGCAGCCATGGTTCATAAAACTCTCTTCAGAAGTCCAAGAGAAATAGTGCTTGAGTGTGGCCTGGAGTCTGGGGATCTGAGAAGTGATTTTAAGTTGCCTATGTATACCTCTTTCCATCTACATCTGAGAAGATCCCCAAAATGTGAAAGTTGACCACATCTAGTTTGGTGACTGAATATTATGTGTTTTACATGGCTCATTCTTGTAATTTAGTTTTATAGAAAAGAGTTTTGCTCTTAGTCATTAATGTATGCCTCTACAGCCTTAGTTATGTGTAACTGAATGGCTTTGATGTGGACATACGCCCTGTAAATACAGCGTATTTTCCTGAACTGCATTCATGAGGTAAGATGTCAGCTTAGAAATACTGAACCTTGAGAAAGACTTTTATATACAGAACCCAGGATTCAAGGCTGAATTCTAGCATATGTAGAAATCCAGAAGATCAAATAACCTTTACATAAATGGTTTCACATAAAAGGGAAATTAATTCTTCTAGAGCCTGGAAGGGTCTTGAATCTATAACTTCTGAAAATATAATGTGCACAAGTTGCTGTTATTTATATATTGAAATTTCAGCGGCTATACACAGCCACTGAAAGCTACGCTTGTGTAGAATGATTATTAAAACCCTACAAATTGCAGGTACAATTTCCTTGAAGCAAAAGAGAAAAAAGGCCATTTTTACAAATAAGAGAAGTCGAAAGTGCTGATGGGCTCGAATAGAGAAAGGACTATATGAGGACAGCCCAGAGCCGCGGTGCTTTCCCAGGCTATGCTCAGGCTGTCCTCTTTCCTCTTTCCCCTTTCGTCTGCTCAGCGGACCGGAAGGCTTATTCTCACATAACTCTCTCATCTCCAGTTAAAGCAGATGCTCGCTTCTGGTCTGATGGAACTTGACAGTGAAACACTGGGTTTCGCACTGCTGAAAGAAAATGACTGACAGACAGACAGATGAGTGACACTGTCTGTGGTAGGCAGAACTGTGTGCCGGATGTGTTCGTATCCTGACACGGAGTGGACAATGTGTATGGTATCACTAACGGGTTAGGAAATAGCCTTATCTAAAAATAATGTTTTCTCTCTTGTATTACTTTCCGTAGCACAGCATGGGTAATCTTGCTTTATTTCCTGGTGTGTGTGTATGTGTGTATGTTAAAAATTTTTTAAAAAGAAATTCATGTCTGTCAACATTCGGGAAACCAGCAGAGTTGGCACTTACGTTTAAAAACAATTAAACAGCCTCAGAGCTATGAATCAAGGCCAGCATAGGAACAAATAGTAGGCAGAGACGGGCCAACAAAGTCTAAAAACAGAAAGTTCACACTGGATAACTACCGCCGACCATTAGTCAACTAGCAGACATCTCCTATGAATTGTACACTCTGTGTTCATTCCAAATGCTGCAGCACATTCAGTGCTGATCACTGACTCTTTTACATTAAACTTTTAAATAACAATCTTGGGTTATTGTGAAAAAATATTCTCATCCTTACAGAAGTCAGTACAGAGGACACCATTTAATCAACGGACACCCACATTTTCTAATTATATTAGAAATTAATTATGTTCTAGTATAATTAAATTATATTCTAATTAAACTTAGACTTATTATTGTGCTGTGATAAGTGAAGTGTTAGGTACAAGAACTTGAGTTTTAATTTTTTTATTTTAAAGATAAAAGAATGAAAACATCTTAACAAACATGTATGCATTTAGAAAATAACACAAAAACAATACAAAATCTCGGACGAGGTGATAGGAAATTAAGAATGGTTGTACTATATATTGATATCTCCAATTTGGATACTCAGATAAACAAATATAGACATGTAGGATTGATCATACACTTAAACATTAACTGTTCCTTTCAAGAGAGCAATAAAAGTCAGTAGTACAACTATGTTAGGTATCCTGTACATACATATATACATACTATTCCCCTTCTTTCTTTTCTCTTTTCCCTCTTCCCAGTTCTTCTTTCCCTAAAGGGAACTTCCCTGAAAGCCCTTTTGACCAATTTCCTTGCCCTTACCTTGGGAATCTCTCCACTTGGAACCTACTAATCACCTCTAATCTGTGTGACATAAATTTGAAATAATGATAATAATTTTAAACATGTTTTGCAAAATTGAAATTTTAAACTGGTACTAAATATTGCAAATCACTACTGCCCAAATCACACTATCCTTCATGGAGAGAGTCATCCATGCACTAGGAGGGACTTGTAAAAGCCACCTGGAATTTTTTATTAACAAAATATTGAAACTGGATCAATAAAACTCTGCCGCTCTGGGCTGTCCACTGGGAACTGGAAATATCTCTGTTGCAGAGGACCAGAGGTACCAATGCTAACCACTGAAACAAGATTCTCCCAGCATGAGATTTATTAGGACCAGTAAGCCATCAACACCTGAAAAGGACTGATATTAAGGAAATCCTATGTCAGGAGTCACGGGCCACATTCTGCCTACCTGGCTGACTTCCTGTTCCGAAGGGGGCCTGTCCATGTTTCAGAGGTGATGGGAGGCACCCGGTGTCTGCAGGCCTGACATTCCAAGTAAGCATGGTGACCCAGCGAGAACGTGGCGTCAGTTTATAAGACATCTGTGTGGAATTGAATGCTGGTCTGCCTGAGAGAATCCCAGCTTATCAGAATCCAGCAGCCAGTACGCACTCCTACTTTGTCACTAAGAGGTCAACCTGCGGGTTCTTTCTCTCTCCTGCTTTAGAAGCAGAGCAGTGCAGTACTCAGTCAATAGAAACAAATAGCAGCCTTCACCGAGGAGGGAGGTGCTTTTCACCTCCATGTTAGAAGAATAATTGCAGTATTTATTCGTGCTGAAAGATTCCCACTAACTGCCAATGGCTGCACATTCTTAGGTCCCTGGGGCAGCAGTTTGAAGGACAAAGCATAAAGACATTTTAATATTTTATCTTCTGTAAGCTGTGGCACTGTGTAGTCACCGGTCTCGAGAGAAGAAAGCTTTTGTCACACACAAAATGTTCCCTCTTGATGTTTCCTTTTTTTAAAACTGGTCTCACAGCAGAAAATGCCCTCCCAGACAGCATATTTCAGTTCCTTAGTTACCCAGGTAATAGTTCCTGTTCCAGATCTGGTTGCTCCTATCTCTTAGAAATAGCCAGTCACTATGATGCACATTGTGTAAACCAGTCCCCAACTGACAAGCCATTCTGCCTCTGTACTTTCTGCTTGCTTGTCCAGTGTAAGACTTAGACCACCAGAGATCAGGGCCTGTTGTTCTGGGGTTGACCCTGATCAGTGCCATCTATATAAATAAATCTGCCTCCAAATCCTGGATGTCATCTCGGTGTTTCTGCATGCTGTTGCAGTCTGCCTTTTTCAGAAGCACATTTGTAAAGTAAACTAAAGCTGGCTTTCTGTTCTGTGAAAATTCCATGTTCGTAAGTCTTTTTGGTCAGACCAAAGGATGCAGTCGCAGGTTTAAAGCAAGAAGTTTCTTTTATTTAGGATTTTCCTTTTCATCTTTTTAAAAACTGATTTTTCTCCCTCTTGGAAATGACAGATACTTTAACGCTGTTACAAAATTTCTTCTCCTTAAAACAGAGGGGGAAATAGCAATCACAGTAAGGGAAAGAGTGAAACCCACGGGGCCACTGAGGCACATAACCAAGAAGCACAAAAGGCAGATGGACAGGAAAGAAGACAAAGAGCTAATTTTCTTCTAAAACTTTGTTTTTGGTAGTGTAAACACTTGCATCAATTGTTACCATTAAAAAGATGACGAAGTTATTTTCTTGCCCAATTGACAGGTTACACTGAGAGATGATTGGTTGAAAGCAGCAGTCTATAAATTTCATTCCCAATTGCTAGTCTACTACTAGTGCTGCTTTCCACATACACAGGTGGTTTTACTAGAACAAGTCTAAGCAAGCTCAGTTTTAAGTTATTATTAGTCATTTTGATCATTTGGGATATGTTTCCCTGTAATTTAAATGCCACCAGAGAGACTACAGCTGTCACTGGTTGCATAGTGAGAGAAATACATTTGCTGAGACTTTTAGATAATTAGTGAAAAAATAGTTCTGTAGGGAGTAGTTAACATCTGGACTAGAACTTACATAGTGTGGCAGGATGTGTCACACCTAAACTAGCAGGTTGCCTTATTGAAAACTTCCTAGGGAAGGTGTCACACATTAAATTTGAAACACACCAATCGGCCTGAAGAAGAATGTTTTGCAGGAAGAAATGAAATTACTATAATTTTCATGCATTAATTTATTTTTTAAAAGAGAAGAAAAAAGAGGGTGTGTTTAGTTTTCCCATGATTTAAAAACGACCGTGAGGGCTATGAGTGACTCCGAAGCAGCTGGAATCTTTCATACCAACAACAGCTTTTAGAAAGAACGAAATCTGTGAACATTTGAAGCAGTGTTCAAGTGGAAAAGTTATAAATCGTTAGGAAAGCTTTGTTTTGTGGACAAAAGTCCATTTGACTGAGCTTTAAAGTGTGCAATTCACATTTTTGAAGCATTAAAAAGTATTCAGATAGGGTTTTTCTGCAGGGTGCTATTCTTCAAATCCTATGGGAACTGTAAAAATATAAAGAGGAAATTTTGTATTATGACAGCTTGATTCTTTTGTTAAGCATTTATTTAATCTCAACATCATATTTGAGTGAATTCTGTGAATAGCAGAAAGGTTCATTCATGGTTGTGTCAGTTTTTCAGAGCTGAGAGTCCCAAGCTAAAGAGCGACATTGTAGAAAATTAAGTAGTTGGTTCTTTCTCCTCAAGCTATTTGAATAAAAATTATTTTCCCCAAATCATGGACTGAAGAAACAAGTCTTAAAACTTGTTTTGGATTTTGCACATTGCTAGCTAAATTAGAAACTTACAAAGTTCCTTTTACCCTAGGAAAACCAGACTCACTAATCAAGAAAGAAATCTTTATGTCTATAATTGAATAATTAGCATCAGAAATACTTAAAACCCATAAATGAGTTGGTTGCTTTGCTCCTCTGTAAATCTGGTGAAGTTGTGTGACTGTTTATCCTGATACAAGTCCACAATCCAGAATCCTGTGCTGAAAAACAAAAATATAAAAAACTCTTGAGTGACCCCAGGTGCTTCCGTCTGTCCGCTGGTGTTAAAGGCAGTGGCAGGAGTTCCACAGACACACAGTGCAGACCCAGGGGTCAAAGAGCCCTGTGACATCTCCTGAGTTAGTGGCCTCCAGAACCTTCCCCTGCACCTGGGAGAAGCATGTGACCGGGAGGCAATGGGCGAGTCTTTACCTTCTCTTTGGATGCCACAGCAAGCAGGAGAAATATAAGTCAAGCGTTGCTTCCTATAGAAAGGTTAAGTTTTCCACCAAAGCAGATTAAGAAAAGTTTGTTTGCTGGAGTTTTCTGGACTTTGGAACTGTGGGTAAGGGGTTGAAGACCTGTACTACTTTCATTTTACTCAGGAACTCCCCTTCCCTGGAGACATTTGCCTTCAAGATACACTTGTGAAATATGGAGGAGTTAGTCTGGAGTAGTATATCCACGTCTCTGAGTTTCATCTGAGTCCCCAACCTATGTTCGTATGACTTTTCGGAGTTAGTACTTCTGGAGTTAGTACTTTTTGGGTGCAGTTGTTTTTGTGCCATGTAGGTCAAAGCAGCTGGCTTCAGGCAGAATTTTTCAACACTAAGCATATTTTCTGCATCCCAGATCTCCTACACATTCCACATATCTCATTTGACTGAAGAGGAAGTTCCTGAAAAGATTACTTCCTAATATTTGAAAGGCCAGTACACTATGGCCTTTGCTAATCGTTCTCTCAAGTTTAATTTCGGGCTTCTTCAATTATGTGTCTTCGTTAAATTTGTTTCTGTTCATTGTGGCAAAGTGGCCCTTTGATGTATTGCTAGAAATCTCTGTTTTCCCCGGTAGATCGTTCTGACATCTCATCTTATAAGCAGTGAAACGCAGGCATATCATCTCAACCCCACCTTCATGAAAAACTAGCAGAGCATTGACACCCTTTTTTCATGCTGGGAACATTAATAGGTATCTGAACAAATGACAGTGCTGGGAGTGGTGGCACACTCCTGTAATCCCAACACTCACACTCAGGAGGCTGAGGCAGGGGGATCGCCACAAGTTCAAGGTCGGCCTGAACTGCCCTGCAAGACCCTATCTAAAAATATATATATATTTATATATTTTACCTCTCCACCGGGCAGCTTTCTGGTTTCCAGCCTGGGAGTTTGGCTGGGTAAAAGGGAATAGAAGCCTCCAAGTCCTTGCAGGTTTATACAAACAAAGGGAACGCTACTGCACACTTGTTTTGGGAAAGGATAAGGAAACACAGGTCCCCTCCAGGGGGTAACAGATTTGGATGGGCTTTGCGCCTGGTGATTTCTCTGTGTTTTTCTGTAAACTTGCCCTCACTGGGTGCTCCAGACTAACTGCGAGCTTCAGCAAGGAAGTGAAGCGTGTGGCTGTCCTCAGGGAACGCGTTTGCCAGCAAATGAGGTTTGGAGGGTAAAACGGTCTCGGTCTCTTCGTCCTTCAGTTCCCTCCTTCCCTAAGTGCACTTTAGGTGTGACAGGCGGGGTAACCCAAATCGAAGTCTCTGCTCAGTGACAGAGCTCCCGATCGCTCTCCTCGGTTCCTCCCCACGAGCGCGTATCCGGTATGTGTCTTTCCATATTTAAGGCATCTTCTCAGAGGCCGAAGAGCTGTGAATCAAATCCCGCGCTCAGGGAACTTACAGTTCAGTGGGGAGAGATCTAAAAACCCACCACTGTGGGCCCACAAGTGTTTGGGGACTGAATATTTGCCTTACTGTGCCTTACTCGTAGTACACGGGTGAAAACCCCAAATCATACTGGAGGATTGAATTTTCTTAAGCATCGGGAATTCACTGTTTGAAAACTCCCAGTGATTGTCCCATTGTCCACTGGAGCAACCTGAAGCCTCTTAGCCTGGCACTGAAGGGCCTCAGAGTTCTGCGCCTCCCCCTCTTTTAAGCTACTCTGTCTGTCACTCGTACACACCCCTCCCTATCATTTTCACAGTTCTAGTTCTTGTACCTCCAGGCTTTGTCCTGTGTCCCACTGAGGAGAAGGATGATATCCCTATCCTTGTCTTCATGCGACGTCTCTCCGAGAGCCTGCTGTCACTCCAGAGCCTCAGAGGGCCTTTAGCTCCTCTAAACTTTCAAATCTGTTGTTGGGATGGACACAAACACCAGGCAGCTCCTTCTCCTTCATGGTGCACCTGTCGCTGCCTCCCCAGCTACCTTGTGCCTTTCGGATAAGACCTATGTTGCATCACTTTTTTATTAGTAGTAGTATTAGTAGTACTGGGGATTGAACTCCAGGCCTTGAACATGCTAGGCAAGTGCTCTACCACTGAGCTCCGCTCTCAGAACTTTTTTTTTTACTTTGATACAGTGTCTCGGTAAGTTGCTCAGACTAGCCTCAAACTTGTGTTCTGCCTCAGCCTCCGGAGTAGCTGGGATTACAGGCGTGCACCACTGCACCCAACCCTTGTTACTCAGTGCTCCCTGTGCACCAGTGTGGGCTCCGTAAATACCTTATGATTACTAGGTACCATGTCGTTGTCTGGCTACTCCGATTTTAACATTTGAATTGCATACACTGGGTCAAACAGTCCCAAGTGCAACTTGTTTCCTTGGTTGGTTGTTCAAAGCTGGGACTCAAACATTGCTGTCTTTGTACTCAGTGCATCTGAAAAATGCCCTGCTGTAATGTCACTAAGCATCTTCCTGATTCCGTGTCACCGGCTCACCGAGCTCTCAGTGCTGGCGTGGCATTTCCCAGGGGTGCGTGACATCTAGAGATGCAGCTGCTGGCTCCGGGGCTGTCTGCGATGAGCTCCCCTGAGGGTGTGGGGAAGTGGCTGTCCACAGTGCCCCAGGACTCTGTCTGTATCTGGGGCGTTTCTCCCTTTCCATTTATTCATCGATCTCCTGTCGTACTACTTTCCTGGACGGCACTGCCCAGTGTCCTGCTAGCCAGTATTTGCCCTGCTTTGTACGAGCAACATAAACTCTGCTAACAGCCCAGGCTAGAGTCTCGGGTCAAAGGCAAGGTTCTGTGAAATGAGCCTGGGTGGCCCCAGGGCTGCGGCATCTGAGGTTTCCTGGTGAGCCAGCTCCCCGCTCTGCCTTTTCACTACCAGAAGCGTCGCCTCACAGGTGCCGGTGGAGGCAGTGGGTGGGTGTGAACCATGGACAGCCCACGCAGAGGGGGTGCAGGTCCGCTGCTTCTTGCTGCAGGTGTTCAGCATCTGAGGAAGCTTGGTTAGACTAGAGGAGTCCAGTGTATCTCCCAAATCTGGGCACGTACCGATCTGGGGGAAGATACTCCAGGTCCAGGACCAGAGGCAAGAGAGTGCCTGACTCCACACTTTCCAAGTAGTTCCAAGGTCTTGTCAAAAGCAAAAGTTGTTTATTTGTCATATTTCAGTAAACAATTTTCAGCCTGTGGTCATTCTAAACCAAGAAAAGTACCTCTGTGTATTGGCAAGGTGAACACTGCCCCACAGGAAGCGGTGCCAGTACCCATTCTTGGAGTCTTGGAGTCTTGGAACCTAGCTTCAGACCCTGGGGAGCTTCTCCTGGGACCCTCCCCCATGGGGACCTAGGAGACCCACCCCCATGAGGACCCAGGGCTCTGGGCTCTCCCTCTGTGCCCCGGTGAGGGCAGGCCCAAGCCCTCTGAGCACTCTGCCCTGGTTCCATGTTGGAGGAGGGGGCCCTCGCTCTTAACCATCTATATTAAGTAAATAAATGGAAAGAGCACACCCCTCCCTTCCCCACTCTGCAGTAACCTGGAACAGATGTGGGCTCTCTGGCCAGCCAGTGGACCAGCTCTCCTCAGACAGCCTGCTGGTTTTCTCAGAGTGAGCGCATTTCTGGCCTTCTCTCTTTCAGCAATGAGGTCGTGAGGAGTGACCTGAAGAAGCTGCCAGCCCTCCCCACGCAAGCCCTGAAGGAGCACCCCTCCCTGGCCTACTGGTAAGACTCCCGGGCTCCGCCAGCGCAGCCCAAACAACCCAGCCTGCGCTCCCTCACTTCGGGACTCAGTAACCTGTGTCTTCCGAAACCATTTGTGTAGATGATGCATTGTGCATGAGGCTTTTCTTTTTCCTTGTCTTTTTTTATTTAAAAAAACCCTTCTAAAATTTCACTTTGGAGCTTCACCTACCTCAAGGGCCTTTCATGTATGGCAGGGCTTCATGAGGGAACTCTGGCATTTGGAGACAGGACCTGTGGGGGTTAGAACGGAGCTGGGTTCTCTTTGTTGGCGAGAGAGACTGGATCTTTTCTTCTCCCTCAGTGCCTCCTGTCTCCTGAGACACTATGCCTTAGTTCATCTGGCAGGCCCTAAATTACGATTCTGTGTGACTCTGGCCTGTGACCAGGTTGTGGTTTGGGCCCCAGCTGAACAGAGCTTGCACTGCTGGGGTGTGTGCTGAAATCCTGCTGCCTGTGTGAGCCCAGACTGCTGCCTGTGACAGGGACAGCCCTGCTCCTCTGATGTCCCTTCTAACTTCTGAATAGAACCAGTGTAACTGCTTGTAGTGGGAAACAAAGTAAGACACAAGGTGCAGGACAGTTACCTGTGACCTGTGGAGCGCTTCTGTATGTGCTTTCTGAACTATTCGGATCACTAGCCTTGGATCTTGTGCGGACACTTCAGGGTAGTAACTGTTCAGTCACTCAGGTGGCTTTGAGTAATTCCTTGGGGCGGGAGAGGCCGCATCCTGATGCAGAGTTTTCTAGTGGGATTAAAGTCCAGCTCATAGATCGCATCTCTCTGAGTGGTCACAGTCACAGGAGGGCTGGCTCAGGGCTGCTCCCTCCAGTGTCCCGACTTCATCCCTATGCACTGATCTGTTGTCACTCTGACTTGGAGAGTATAGAGGTGGACCACTGGCAGCCTCATAACCTGCTTCCAAAGCATCTGCTTCTTGATTTCCTGTCTTGCAGTCTGCACTTGTGACCCCCCCGCCCAGAACGCATATTCTTCTGTCTTCATTCATGAAACCCCAGCACCCTGCCCCAGCTCCTGTGCTCCCTGGGCCTTATCTTCTGCATCTCCCCAGCCGCTCATGTTCAGGAAGCAGATGGTGCAGGAGACAGGGGTGTAAGACAGGAACTCCGGAGACCAGCAGTTCTGCCATGGAGGGCTGCGGGCTGAGGCAGGGCTCAGCAGGGCAGCACCTTCCTGGTGTGCATAAGGCTGGGTTCAGTCCTCAGCACCATGTGTGCGCATGTAGAGTACATGGGAGGATGTGTTTGCCATCAGACTTGTAACAGCAGGGAGTACAGTATCAAAACTACCCTTGGCTTAACTCACTCTTCTTATCTCTTCATTTGTTTCCAAACATTCTTCCACATCCCAGCATACCCTCTCCCTATCTCCGTCTCACAGTCTTCACCTCTGCTCACACACTGCCACAGCCTTCTCCCTGGTGTTCACATCTACAGCTGTCTTGCCAACACATCTCTTAGTTTTCTGAGCAGACCAGTGCTTTCCTGGGCCTCCCACAGATCCATAAGTGCTTGGACCATTGCCCAAATGCACCAAGAAGGTGGCAGGATGGGGCCGGGTCCTCACAGCTCACAGCCCAGCTGCACCAGGAGCATGAACCGCACTGATGATGCTTTTGAAAACTAAATAAAGGCAGATGTGTGGTGCACGCCTGGAGTGCCAGCACTCTGGAAAGCTATGACAGGAAGACTGCAAATTCAAGCCCAGTCTGGACAACCCAGAAACTTAGTGAGACCCTGTCTCAAAATAAAAATATAAAAAAGAAAGGACAAGGGGTGTCATTAGCTCACTGTGAAGACCCTGGTTTCAGTTTTTAAAAGCACAGAAACAAAAACGCAAACAGGCCTTTTCACCTCACTCCACGTGGTTGGCTCTGATAGTTCAACCTGTTCGTGGAACAGGTTTTTAAAAGCAAAGGAGGCTGTAGGAGAGGGAGGATGCCATCTGTGCTTCCTGTAGGGCCAGAATGAAAGGGGAACTAAACCTGGTGGACTAGGCCCCTCAGCCTCAGCACTATCGCCTGTCACAAGGCTGGCCTGACCCCTTCTGTGTGGGGTGGGGGGGGTGGAGGAAGTCAGCAGTCACAGAGTGTAACTGGAAAGCAGTGCAGGGTGCATAATAATGCTGAGTAATCGTGCAGTCACTCATTTGCTCTGAGCGTTATCACGTGACAGGCCCAAGGCAGCTCAGGTGAGAGAGGAGCAGGAAGGCTGAGGCAGGAGGAGGTTGCCACTGCGGCTTCCCTGAGGGCTCAGACAACAGGAGATGCAGAGCGCAGCGTGAGATGGAGCAGTTTCTGCAGGCGGCAGGCACCTGGAGGCCCTGTGGTCAGGCCATTTCCTTAGGAAATAGCCACAGCTGCTAGCAGGGTTTAGACGCTGCTTCCTTCATGTCTCCCTGAGCCTGCCTGTTCACAACCACACACCCCGTTGACTGTCATGGGCCCACCTCTCCTCAGGGACTTGCTCTCTCAGAACTGAGAAAGAAACAAACTCATTAGACTTCTACTTGCCTTGAGTTGCTTGACCCTGACCTAGGAGTGGACCCCACTGACTCCCAGGTCCTGAGGCAGGAAGTGAGACGGCACAGCTGTTGATTTCATGGGTGGGCAGAGAGGCAGCCAGAGACAGGATCTCAAGAATCTGCCAACAAATCTGCAAAGGTGCGGGACAGCCAGGCTGTCCCCGTAGAGGAGGCCCCTCAGGAGCTGTAGGGGCAGTAGGACTTGTCCACTCCCGACAGAGGGTGTCCACAGGGTGTGGAGCCAAGGAGAAGCAGACCAAGCCTGCTCCTTCGCGGGCAGTGGGCACCCTGCCCCGTGGGAACCACTCTGTGGCCCGCCAGTCCTCGTCATTCCAGGAACCCAAAGGACACTTCCTCAGGAAGAGTTCTACCTCCTCACCCATTTCACATTTCAAATACTAAAATTAAATGATGTTAATTAGAGATTATGATGGTAATTGAAAAGTGAATTTCCCCCAAGGATTAAGTCTTAAACATCCAGAGTGAGTTACCCTTAGAGATGGCCTAGCTAAAAACAGAAAATGAAAACAGTGGTGTAAATTAATAGCAGACAGTGAAAGTCAGCTGATGAGACCTGAGGGTGCAGCTCTCGGGTCAGATCCCCCCAGCAAGGAGATGGGCAGGGCTCCCCTTGGCTGCCACTGGGCAGAGGTGAGGCAGGCAGTGAGGCATCAAGATCAAGGCCGTGTGGGCAGATGACGGGGCTGAGGCGGCGAGACGAGACCCTCCACAGGTGAAGCAGAGGCCTCTGCCCCCGGCCGCTCTGGCACTCTCCCCTGCTGGCCCTGTGCTTCCCGAGGCAGTGGTGCAGCACCAGAGTCGCCCCACACAGAAGCCCGTGCTGCCCCCAGCCAGCCAGCTTCCTCTCTCAGAGAAACGTGTGGCCAGCTGTTGTCCCCAGGGAGCCAGGGCATCTCTTGTTTTTTAGAATAAATTTCCAAAAGCAAAGGAATTGTCTCATGCTGGCAGCTAGGGTGTGGCTTCTCCAGTGTTGCTCTGGATTTTTTGTGGCCTCCTGATTTGTAGTTAACCAAACTCAAATTCTGGAACTTCCCATGCCCTCTGGAAGCACCTGACGCCATGACTGCTCATGCAGAAGAGGGGAGCCCTGAGCACTCGGTAGGGCCAAGACCTGCCCCCCCCCCGCCGCCCTTTGAGGCCTGTGAGGACAGGACTCACTAGATGAGAAAAGTGACAGGAGGGGCCTGAGTGTGTATCCCGGGGTCCACTTGAGACCACTTCTGCCTGCTCTTTCCTCTTCTCTTGGGTTATCATTTCTTGCAAGAAGCTGGACCTCCAAGCCTAGAGGCTAATCTTGTTCTACTGATTAGAAGCCCCACAGAAAGACCTTGTGGGTCAGGGCAGGGGCGGGGGAGACAGGCATTTTTTAAACAACTTGATATAGCCCAAGGGATTTCACTCGGGTGGAATTTAGAAATGTCGCTTCAGGACACAGCATTTTCCCGGAGTTGAGGGCTCCTGGGAGCCCCTTAGGAGGTAAATCAAGCTCAGAAGTGTCTCCTGCACCTGGGTCCTGGCCTCTCCTAGTGGAATCTCTCCTTCTCATTCTAGTGAAGACAGAGTGATTGAACACTATAAGAAGCTGAATGGCCAGACGAGAGGTCAAGCAATCGTGAAGTAAGTGGCGCTTCTAGCACTCAAGAGTATCGCATTTGTGCTCACACGGCACAGTCAAGGGTGCTCAGCTCTGCTGGGAAAGATGTGTCTCTGGGGGGCAATGTTCTAATTGAATTTTTGAGTAATAATCACTCCCAGAACATTATCATACACACACACACACACACACACACACACACACCCTCTGTATATTGTACCAGTTCTGCCAAATAACCAGCCTCATGTGCACCATTTGTGTGTGTGTTTGTATCCGTTGTCTTCACAGCTACATGAGCATCGTGGAGTCCCTCCCGACCTATGGGGTCCACTACTACGCAGTGAAGGTGAGTGAGCTCATGGTGGAGGTTGCCCACCTGCCCTTAAAAAGCAAGTAAGCAAACAAAAACTTTCAATGTTTAAGTCTCCCTGAAAATTTTGGGAGGAAAAGGAGTTATCAGGGAATGGATTGGCCAAGAAGATTGAGTGCCCAGGGACATTTTACCCAAGGACCATCGAGAGTTGATTTAATCATTTTCCAAAACTCATTTTCCTCTTTGTGAACTAGCTTTAAAAAAAAAAATTCCCTGCTTCCTTCTGCTCTTAGAGGGATCTGGGGAGGTCAGGACCTCGGCATCACAGTAGGAGACACCATGCAATATAGGACAGAATGGAGAAAAACACTTGGAACACAATCGAGTGTTTTTCTGGGTTGTCAGAGGCCATGTGGTCAGCTCCTCAGGAGAGCTGGGGTCACGGGCTGACAAACTGAGAACAGGCACCTGTAAAAGTAGGGCCTGACTTCTCAAACGTTGCTGTGGCCAGTCCAGCGAGATGCTGGCTCCATTCTAAGCCCCCTTGAATTTTATCCTTAGTACACCAGACTGGGATCTCTTCCTTGAAGTACTAGGTAAAGACGTTTCCCACAAAGAGGAGAAATTCTCTTTCTTCCTTAACCCTTAAGTGAGTATCCAAAGTCCAGCCTAAAAGAATAGAAACTGCTTTCAACCCAAGGCAGCTCCGCCAGCCAACATGAGGTACTCTCACTCTTTTATGGTGTCTTTCTTTATGTTTCCTCCCCCTCTATTTTTACAATATCTTTAGGTGAAAGCACCTTTCCTTCAGCCTGTGCTACCTTGGGAACCTGTGTAACACTTTTATGCCATCGCTATGCATTGAATTGCTAAACTGCAGACTTTAGATGGCAAAGACATTGCCGCATTCTGTGGTGCCCTCGGAGAGCCAGAGCCAGGCGCGGCACCCGGCCCAGACCTGCTCGGTCACCATGGACTGAGGAGAATGTGTACAGAGAGTTGAGCTGCGTTGGAGGCGTGCACTTCCGTAGTGAGGAAGGAGGGTTGCAGTCTTAGTTGTGGAGCCCAGACCTCTGAGGCGCTTAGGGGACTCCAGGCCCAACCAGCAGTTCAGCTCAGGATCTCTTTAACACACTGCTCCTGTGGCCCTATCAGCTTTCTGCCCACCAGTAGGAGCACTTAATTCTTCACAGTCGCCATAGAACTCATGGACCATCACGACCAGCCCTGCTGTGCTCAAGCCTGAGCCAGAGTGTCAGGGGCAGGGCGACGTGCTCTAGCTTAATCTTTGTACTGAACTTGAGTTCAATTCTGTCTCTTACCAAGAGATTAAGATATTTGCCTCCTCAACTACCCTCCTAAAGCCTTCTGAGTGCTGGAAGATTGTTTGTGATACAGGAAGCTTCATCCAGTCTTTAAGCCAGATGTGACCTGTAGTCCGTCCTGTTGGCAGCCCCAGACGTTAACATTAAGGTTGCCTTTGATGGTCATGCTTTCTTCCTTCCAATGTAACTTC
>PVLD010013116.1:0-57349 GCA_004027595.1 Dinomys branickii | reverse complement strand
CTGATTCCCTTGTTTCTTCATCTTCAAAACTTGTTCTGGGTGGGGTTGAGTTTTGAGACTGCGTTTTGCCCCTCTGTTTTCCCATTTTTGGGTATCAGATTCAAGATGTGGAGCTATAAATTCCAAAGGCAGTTCAGCAGGTGAAGGTCAGCTGCAAAGGCTGCTCGAATGATTCCTTCTCTTTGGGAGAATGTCCCTTGAGCTTTCTGCTGAGAGTTCCGCTTAAAAGGCTGTACAGATATTGGTTAGATACTCCCTACCTAGTGACCTGGGTGAGGTGTGTAAGACTGCTCCCCCACCCTCCCAGGGTTCCCTGCAGGTATCGGGATGGATCTTCTCCCCCACTCAGTGATCTGGTCGCGAGCGCCGATATCTCACCAGTTATTGGAGTCCCTGCAGGCATGAAGGTTCCAAGGTGCCAGTCTATCCTTTGGGGCTTTCTGCGCGGCCCGCCCGATGCGCATGAAACGTGAGACCGCTGGGCGTTGCCGCCGCCAGAGAGCCGATCTCTGTCGGGAGTCGCCGGAGAGCTGCGCCGGCTCGGGGGACGGGAGGGATCGAGCCGTCTGTACTCTCGGGGCGCTAGGACCCACCAAATCCCTTCCTCCGCTTCCGGCAGCGTCTGGGGCCCTCTGCGCGGCTTGCCCGACATGCGCGAAAGGTGGGACTGCCGGGCGTCTCCGCCGCCAACAAGCCGATCTCCGTCGGGAGTCGCCGGGGGGCTGCGCCGGCTCGGGAGGCGGGAGGGATCGAGCCGTTCGCGCTCTCAGGGCGCTAGGACCCAGTAAATCTTTCTCTCCGCTTCCGGCGGTGCTTGGGGCCCTTCGCGCGGCCCGCCCGACACGCGCGAAACGTGGGATTGCCGGGCGTCTCCGCAGCTAACAAGCTGATCTCTGTCGGGAGTCGCCGGGGGGCTGCACCGGCTCGGGAGGCGGGAGGGACCAAGCCGGCTGCGCTCCCACGGCGCTTGGACCGAGCCAAGCTTCTTCCCCGCGGGGATCGTCCCTGGCTCACAGCGTCTGGGGCTTTCCCACGTCTCGCCCTGGCAGCCTGGTCCGCCCTACCACATCTCCCCCGGCATCCTAGAGAAACACGCCCAGTCTAAACTTCCCTGCCAAGGTCCCAGCATTCACGCTCGCCAAGTCTGTCTCGAGCTGGCGGCGCCCATCAAGGAGGTTCGCTCCCTTGCTGCTCACCTGGTCGCCATCTTCCCCGGATCCTAGATGTCTTTAAGACAACGTTATTTTCCTTTTTTTTAGCTTTCAGTTGCATGAAATACACAGGTAATAATGACTAAAGAGACCTAACTAGCTGGCAGAGCTGTCATAGCCTAAAAAAATCTGCTACAAATGTCGTCTCTATAAGCCATCATCTAGACATATTGGTGAAGCTTTGACTCAGTATCTGAAACCCAAATTGTCACTGTTGTATGTTGTCAGTCATATGTTTTTTTTATTTTAAACTAAGTTTGCAGAAAGCCATTGTATTTGGTTTTTAATATCTATATTCTTCACCAAGAAGAAAAAGAAAAAGAAATACTATGCTGAACTGTTGAAGGAGTACAACTTTCCATTGGCACGTGTGCCCATTCTGTCCTTCTCTGATATTTTAAATTTCAACTCTAGTTTGTGTCTTCATTTTTGTTGGCAAATTGTCCTTCCTTATATTACATTTTTATTGTATTTCCCTATAGCCTATGTAATATGCCAATATCTGCCTTATTTATATTCATGCTATTTATGTGAATCTATGTGCACTTCATCTCACCTACAATTTAAATTATTTTAAGGCTAAAAAGTATTTCTCAGAACTGTAGGTGATATAATACTATATCACACACATGGTAAATTTCAATAGATGCTTGCTGAATAGATGTGAAATTAATGGATTTGGGCCATAAAAACATGCTGATAATGTTATCTTTGTCTGGTAAATAATTCTTTAAATATTCAAATGCAGTGAATGTGTTATTAATATATCTTCCACACAGTAAATTTAAATAGATATTTGCTGAATAGCTGAGAACTTAATAAATGGAATTTTGGCCATAAGAACAAGCTGGTAATATTATTTTTATCTGGTAAATAATTCTTTAAATATTCAAATGCAGTCAATGTGGTATTAATGTATTTCAGGACATGCCATTTGATGCTTGAATTGTCAGATGCTCATGGTTTATTAACTCTGAGTTTTATGAAATTTGAAAAAGAAAAGTCACTAGTGTATTTGCATATTTTTCAAATCATTGTTTCTTATGTTTCCCCTACTGAATAATTCATAAAATAAACAAGTAGCTTTGAAATAGAAATATGAAGAGAGAAAAATCATGTCTACCTTAGAAAGACGAGAAAATAAAAAGGAAATTTGATAATCAAAATACATGTAAAGCACATTAATTGTAGATGTACTTATGTGCAAATAAGCCTCATTTATTTAGTTTACAAACATGTAGGATTGGCACAGAGAAAAAAATGGTAAAAATTAGAACAAACTCCTAGCATTTGAAAGATGAAAATATAAAAACTAAGCAGTATGATGGATTAAATAAGTTTGATTAAGAGAATGGCCGAAAAGTGCAGAGAAAACAGAAGAATGAAAAATATTGAAAATACTGGGTAAAGTTGAGGAACATCACAAAGTGACATCAGAGCTGATTTTAAATTATTTCCCATTTTCACCATAAAGATATTTCTATGGAGAGAGTCAATGCGTGTTATTCCAGACACACAGGGAGGAAATACAAATTTAAGAAAAGATGAAGCATTGAAGAATGGGAAAATAGGGTAGAATCAGTATGATTGACGTTGATTATGGATGAAGATGTTTTAGAGTATTTTATTACTAACAATATAGAATAGCACCACCAAAAAAGAACTTGATACAATCAAACTTGATGTGTTTGATTGTATCCTCAAAGCAATGGAATGCTTTTGGAAGTTTTCAGGTGGTAAATGATGTAATGAAATTTATATTTTTGTAATTTCTGCAGGTAAAATACAAATGAAAGTGAAAATACAAGGATATATTTAAATGCACATTTCTGTCCTACCTTAAAAAATTGTGTTTCTAATAGTATCTTCATCAACTGTAGAACAGAAAAATAAAATATATCTCAAAACCGCAGCTGGGGATATAGCTCAGTGGAATAAGCGCCTGCCTAGCAAGCGCAGGGTCCTGAGTTTGATCCCCAGTACCGCCAAAAAAAAAAAAACAAACAAAAAAAAAAAACAAAAAAACAAAACCGTAACAAAACTCTTGATTATTAGGATGACAGAGAAAATTGTTGGAAGCTTTTCAAGTATGATGTTAAAAGATTAATTAATATCAGGAAATAATTTATACATTTCTATTCTATTAATGTTACTATATCTCTCCATCTCAAACTTTAAATAATAAAAAAAAGTCAGTGGATATTTTTGTTTGTAGAATATTATAAGAAAAATGGAAAGATCTTTTTATCTTTTTATGAGGTTATTATCAGCAATATAAGAGGGCAGAGGGTGTCACTGTTTAAGTGCCTATTGTGTACCAGTCATGTATTTTGAGCTATATTTGCATATGCAATTCCATTCTCTTTAGCCTTATAAAATGTGTTGATATGGAATCTCAGGGTAAGAGGTATACATTACATCATTCAAGTTCAGTACATTAGGAATTGGCAGTACCATGTTACTTCAATAACGTACCAAGTAGATACACAAATTTTAAATAATAGCTGCTCTGACTTGAACTTTATCTACTATATTTAACTTTTTGACCACCCAAAACATTTATAATTCTAAGATATCAATCCACAAACCACGTATGAGCATAAGCATTTTGTATAATACAGAAAATGTCATGCCTCACCTCTGAAGTAAGGTAAAGCTGTCAACTTGAAATAAAAGAATGGGGGGGGGACAAGGTGCAGGCACTGAAGAGCCAGAAGCCATTGCAATCACAGGCATATGACAGAAATAGTGTCAGATCAGAGATGAGACATTGTGCATTAGCAGAATCTACGTCTTCATCATCAAGTTGAAATCCATATCATGCACAACCCAGCATCCACAGTCAAATCATTGGTTAAGGACAAGAGCACAGCAAAAGACAATGAAACGCAGAAACTACCATCAGTCCACTGTGCATTAAAAATAAAGTGTGTAGATCAAGTCTCACCAAAATAGGAACGCTCCTGAGGGTCCTGACCCTGGAATTCCTTTAACAGTCTCCATTTATAACTGGTGAGCTCCAGGACAATGCACCAATGTGCTTCCCAAATGAACCGAAGCAACTTATTATCAACTGGCATTGATGGGATGTAGCAAACATGAATTCTGTATTGGCAAAAAATAATAAATTCAAGCAAGCTAATAAAACATGTAAAATAAAAGGTGTCATGAAAGATTTTTTCATAGCACTTTATTATGGTATGCTTGTAGATAACAATGATTTTTCAGAACTTTCTAATTTTCCTGAAAGATTCCCTGTATGAATATACGGAAATAGATTCCTTTCTATGCTGTATGTACATACTCTTCCCTCTTACATAAGATGTTAGAAGAAAGAAGAATACATTTTATAACATCCTGTGCAGGCTACATTAGCATAGGGCCCCTTTTATGTGTTTTGTTTTCAATGTGATTAACACAGGCAGTAAAAGGCGACACTGCAACTGTAAGGAACCCCAGAGAGAGTACTGCACCTCAAGCCCGTCAGCTACAGAAGAAAGAACAGAGATGTAAAGAGATTTTAGTCACCAGTGAGGCAGTAAGTGATGAAAAATATTGAGAATTATTTAGAAAAAGTAAAAGTTTTAAAATAATTGTAGAAATTTGGAGATCATTCAAATGTAATGGAGATGGTTACAGAATGAATAGTCTTGTACATAACTTCTAGTTATAGAATTGCCATTGTACCTGGCCTATTTCAAGTTTTCCAGGTTATTTTTGAGTGAGTAAAGTAAAGTAAGATGGAAACAAAGTCACCATTTGTAAGCTGTTGAGAGATGAAGAAAAGATGTTGAAAAGTTTCACTCTTTTGCTTGCAAAAAATGTAAGCACTTTCTGAAGCTCCCAGATTCTTTCCTAAGAGTTTAAAGGATTATGCAGATGGCAAAGGAACCAATAATTTCATGGATAAAAGAATGCAGTGTGCAGAGCAGAAAAAAATTCAAGCAAAAACTAAAGGGGATGAGTCTAGTATTGTCTGGGTAAGAAAAGTAAACATTTACATATGATTACATGTAGCATTACCTTTTTATTTTCTGTTTTTAAAGGCTCTTACCATTTACTGAAAGATGCAGACTGTTCTTCTCTGGTTATCATGTCTGTGTCATTTCTAAGTCATACCTCATGTTAGCACCGTGACACTGTTCAGGTGGCTGATGAGCAGACTGTTCCTTCTGAAGCTGGAAAAGTACTGTGCTGTTCACAGCAGAAGCTGAATACCTAAATCTTTTAGAGTGCAAAGGAGACCAAGCATCCTTGCAAAAGGCATGTCTTTCTTGTCTGTGGTGAAATGCACAATCCTTTGCTTGAATCTAAAACATTGTTAAAATTCCAGCAACCAGTGAATCTCCTTCTACTAATAATAGCTTTTCTTCTTCAAATAATATCCTGACTATTGTAAATATTAATTCTAATATGCTTTACATTTCACATCCATCTCAAAGACCTCATCTTTCCTTTACTTTGTAAATAATAGTTTTAAAGATATTTACCTTTCACTAATGAAATCTAGGAAAGTAATAAGATAATATATTAGAACAATAAAGAAGTTCAGATTTGTAACTTTTCTATATTGCATGCAATTGAGCTAATACCCTTCTCTGGATCTGCCCACATCGGTTCTGAGAACGGCACACTCTTTATTCTCAAGCGACAAATAAGCTTCTCTTTCGACTCATCTTCTTTTTACCTTTCTTGGTATTACTCTTCATCAGGTTCTCTGAGAAGCAGATGCAAAGTATTAGTCATGGAGAATATATTTTGGGGGAAAATAAATATGAAGAATAAAGGAGAAGAAAGATAAAAAGAGACGAAGTTTTCTTAGTCTGAAACACGAGGAAAAAGAAAAGGAAGGAGAATTTGGAAGGATTATCTTCAAAAAGCAGTGAAATTCTGAGAATCTTTCAGCCATGCCAATAAGGATAAGCACTGACATTGTACGTAAGAAGTGTTCCATTTCCCACAGGAATGAGCCAAAATAAATACCCCAACAGCAATCCCTTTTGGGTATGGGGTAGGTGAGGGAAGCAGGGCTTTGTGTGAATGCAGAGGTAGGTCCCCAGGGGTGACCAACTGTCTGCAAACTCGTCTTGCTGTGCAGTGTATTTTCTTAGCCAACAGAGACCACAAAGCACGATTCCCATCACTTGCTGACATTTACCGATAATTTGAAATTTAGCTGACTGTTTATTTCCACCGGGAAACCGTCCCTCCCCACTTCCTTTCCTTCTTTCTTTATCATCATAAAATGCAAAACTTTAATCCATCCCCCAGGATCACAGTGTACACTAAATGTCTGCTTGCTTTGATCTTTGATGTGAGCACCTGGAAGGCAGTGATTCTTTTTCTTTGTTAATCTTTGAGTTCTTACCACTAGCACAGTTCTAAAGGACATACTACATGCTGAACAAGTGTTTTCCTGAATGAATAGCAGCATACCTATGAGACCAAAGGAGGTCTACTCAGGAGATTCTGTAAAACCTTTGTGTACCACAGTGACAGAAACAAAGCAGTAAGGAAATTCTAAAATCTTTCTTTGAATCTGAACTAATTTCAACCTACTGCAATATATCAGAAATTTAGGACTTTGATGTAGGATGTAAACAACTCCTCAAGGTCTGATCCAATCCCTGCTGTTATGAAAGTCTGGGGGTCAACCTATTAAAAATTATACTTTAATAACAAGATATACACTCTTATTCCAAGGAAGTATCCCAATTATGATAGCATGGATATAAATAAAATCAGGAGTTGACGTAAGTTTCAACAGAGAGGGAGGGTAAAGCATGGATAATGTTATTTGAAAGGGTAAAAGGCAACGAATTTGAAGGAAATATAAATACAGAAGGACTTGACCTCTTTTATACAAATCTCTGGGACAGTGTGATTGTCAAGAGTATTGTCTTCATTAAAGAAGAAAAATCAAGCTGAAAAAAGAAATAGGTGATAAGGTCAATGTCATATATGCACAATTAGTAGAGAGGGCCGAGCCCTCCAGTCCGAAATTCCAGCTCAGGTTGGGCGTGTTCATATTCCTGATTTCAGTAAGTGGCAGTGTGGTCAGAAGATTTTTCAACTGATTTCACAAATTTTAATTTCAAAAAGAATTGTGTACTCTTGCATTTTTATTAGTAAGGCATCTGTCAAAACTATCACGAAATGAGTTGTATACTCCCAAGGTTATGAATTCTGATAGTTATTAAACTTTTCTCATCTGGAAAATATCTCAATTTGGTGAAAGCACTAAAACTTAGACACATTTTGTAGATGTCATTTGTATTACTGGTCTAAATGCTTCTATTTGTAGCAAGCTGATTCTCTAAAACCTTGGATTTTCAATATTTTAATTTTCAGTAAGCTTATAATATGGTTCAAAATGTACTATTCCCTTTGAGGATATGGCTATTAATATTAGCTACTCTTGCCGGTGTAGTGAAGATCATAATAAAAACTTCACACTGATCAACTTGTTTCCGTCTAAATTAGACCTTTGTTCCAAACCAAAGATTTTCATGACATTTATGGCTCATGTACTATCGAAATTGCTAGTGGAAAGAGAAAGCTAGGATACAGGAAGCATCTGAGATGTCTGACTCTTTCAGGTCAAAGTTCATTAATCAATACAAAATCAAAGTTTATAATTACTAAAATAGAAACTAGCATAATGCTTACAATAAAGAATAATTAAACATAAATAGTAATCAATGAATGAATGTATAAATTATACCATCTATTGCCTTCAATCATTAATGAAGATTCCACATCAGTAAGCTTATAATATCTGTAAGACTTTAAAAACTGAATGTTGGTGTGTATGTATTTTTGTCAGTGTTGGCTACATATAAAACATTAAAAATACATATAAAAACATAATTGGAAGTTTCTCATTGATTATGATTTCTTGACAGAATGAGTCAACTGGATTAAAATGTTGAGTTCCAATATCTCATTCTGAACCATAAAAATTGTTAATTCATTGAGGATAATTTATTTTTAATCTCTTTGTGAATATCATACATGAAAGAAATTTTCTCCATCTCATAAGGTTTCCTGTCTTAATCCATACTTGTTTAATTCTCACATGATTATATAATGTGATCATATTCACCTTTGCTAAAAAAATTATTATTATTTATTTTTAAAATTATTTTTATTGAAGACTTATTTTAAAGTACAATTTTAATTTATAATCCAATGGTGTTCAAAATGTGTTTTTTGAGGTAAGTGGGTAGAGGTGACCCAGGTGAATGCATTTCCAAGTGTGTCTCTAATTCTTCTAGCACCTTGCTTCCATTCCTGCCTACCTATCAGAATCAACTGAGTGGATTATTATACTTAATTGTCTGTGATGAGGTCTAATTTACATATTCTTATAACTTTCTACCTGATTCTTATATGCAATCATTTCAGCATCTATGAGGCCTACAAAATCTGTGCTTTCAAATATATCATTACTCAAAAGATCTTGTTTGAATAAGTAACGGCACTGCAAAGAGAGTTGGATGTTAAATTTTATTGATCTATTTGACATACAATTCTTTTATCAATAATTTCTAAAAACAAATATAATATTTGAAAGAAAATTTACGGTGGTATCACTATTTACTAGTGGTATTCTGTTATCTGTGCTCCCAAAGTATATAATTTTAATTATGTAACAATTACAGAAATTTACTATTAGTTATTTGAACTTTATTATTAGTCATTGTGAACTTTATTAAAGGTTTTATGCTATATTTTTTAGTTCTAAGTTCATTATTTTGAAAGTTCATAGAATTTTTTCTTTAAATATTTGCCATTATAAGAATAACTTAATTATATGAGTGTCTACACAATAGTGTCAACTTTCCTATTTTACAGATTTATTTTCTATATTCTGTCAAATTGATGGCTTTTAGTTTTGAAAACTATTAGCCTTACAAAAACTAAATCATAAGATAAAGATAAAATGTTAACAACATTCATATTTAATATATTATGTCCATTAGAGTCTTCATAATGCTCAAAGAACTCTTTAAATGTGATCTAAAATCACATAGTCATAATAAAATTCATTAACCAATTTTTCTCCCAGATTGTATTAAGGTAGAGTATTTTTATAAGCAATAGAATACCATATATGAGGTTTTGAAGACAGCAGTATATTGGGTAGCTGCGGTAACACAAAGACCTACTTTCCTATGTAAGGAATATTGGCTTCAAGGAATTTCCCCAAAACTTTCCACTGTAAGATAAACAACTAAAATCATAAAACTAAAAGGCAGATAAAAGGAGTATATTTTTCCCATATATTTGACAGATATCATTTTTTAAATATACATAGGTGTAATTTTAACTATTATTTCATTTGATTTCCTAAGATAGGAATCACAGAATATTAATGAATTTTAATGAATACATATTCATTAATATAGGTATGAAGACTGAAGCTTGGAAATATTTCCTTTAAAACTCAGCTGAACTGAAGCAGCTAATAAGAACCACAGCTGGAGTCTGGAACTGCATGTTCTGATTTCAGGTGTTGGTTTCATAAGCACAACTCAATGCCACAACTCAAGAAGGACAGTTCCAAATAAATAAATATGAAAATGTAACAAATTAATCTTAAAAAGAGAGAGAAACATGACTATGAGGTTAGGAAAAAATTCAAGTTTCCCAAATAGTCAGAGTTCAGTATCTCTTTCTTTCAAAAGTTTTCTACAAACTACTTAACAATTATGTGACTCAGTGCTGGTGAGCGAGTGGGCAAGGGAATGAGTCCTCATACAGTACTGGGAGGAGAAGAAAATGGCACCGATTTCTGGAAAGTCATTGGACACTGTACTAATGTTTCCCCTTATTGAACTCTACTTCTATAAGTATATTTAGCAGTTATAAAAATTTACTCAGAGTACTTTTATTCAAAGAATCAGACTTTTTAAAAATTCACAATTATCTACCAGTGAAGGGATATTTACTCTATGCTAGGACTGGATTGTATGCAATTTACAATATCTTATTTACTTCTCACCACAAATTTATGGCATACTAATTACAACAGGAGAGAAGAAACCTGAACCTCAAGATATTGTGCACATTGTAATCATTAAAATGTTAGTGACATGGCAGAGTATTCACAAATGTTCTGAAAGACTCTGGATATAGGACTGAATGTACAAAATTATCTTAACTCTGAAAACAGAAGTGAATCTACAATTAGTATAAACGCCATACTTGAAAATATACCAAAATATTAAGCATCATATTTCTGTGCATGTGGAGAGAATTGGTGATTTCTCTTTTTTCCCTAAGATCATACAATATTTTATAATTTCTTTCAGTGAGTTCTATCTTATGAGAAAAAAGCAAGGAAAATTAAATTAAAATGTGTAATGAAACAGGAAAAAGGTTTTCTAAAATATTTCAATACATCTACAGAAGTATTTTAATAAAAATATTAATTTCCTTTAGTAAAACTCAAATCACACATATCAGCTATATGTCTGATCATTTTCTTTTGGAATTGCAAAGTTTCTAAATGAAAAAGTTTGAATTTCCTACTTTGCTGTTATATAATTAAAAATTCCTACTACTTATAAATCTCTTGATATTAGATGCAACTGAAGTAACTCATTTATATAATGAAACTTAGATTATAAAAATCATTATACTATACTTTGCCTATATATTAGTATAAACTTTTTAGTATATGCTTTATTTATATTTTGTTCTATAAATATTATAATTCTTTAAATAACTATTAAAATCCTTAAATTATCAAGGTACACTTTATCTTACATGTTGACATTAACATTTTATTCCCAAGTTCTTTTAAGACAAACTTACTTGAGAATTTTTCTATTTCACTGTGGAAATAGAACATAATAAGAGAAACCCCACTTTTCCTTTACTTTTGCTTCCACTTTTCAAATAATTAATTTATTTTGTGGGTTTCTTAAAACTGGGGATTGAACTCAAGACCCTGTGCTTTCCAGGCAAGCACTGTGCCACTGAGCTATATTACCAACCCTTCAAATAGTTAATTTAGAACAACCCAGGTGTGATGGCACACTTAGCTGGTTGAGGCAAGATCACCACAAGTTTGAGGCTATCCTCAGCTACACCCTGAGTTCAAGCCAAGTCTGAGCTACATGGTGAGACTCTGTCTCCAAACAAGCAAGCAAACAAGCAAACAAATTTACAATAATAGCTACTATCTGTTTAATTTTTAAACATACAGTCTTCACTATATGTATACCAACATGGCGCCTCATGGATTTACTATTAGCATTAGCACTCTCATGAACTTGTTTTGATCTTGATCATGCTGGTTATAAAAGCAATTGTTGTCCTAGCAATTACCAGGGTTTACAATTGTCTATACACAAAATAAACTCACGTGGATCCATTTAGTAACCTAATTTAGTGAAACTGAAATTCCAAAACACATAAAATGTACAAATGTGAATAATCAAATTTCTATTCAAAAGTGGACATTAAAACAATGAAACCCGGGGATGGGGATATAGCTCAGTGGAATAAGCGCTTGCCTGGCAAGCGCAGGGTCCTGAGTTCGATCCCCAGTACCGCAAAAAAAAAAAAAAAAAAGAAAAAAAGAAACCCACCAAATTATATTCCAAATAAAACTTGTTTCCAGCTTCAGGATATTAATGCTTTAAAGTACTTTTATATAACAATATTCTAAGAACTGTTTGGTGTATTATTTGATTTGATTTTTACAAAAACCCAATTTTGAAGATATACACATATCCATAGCTACTTACACTCTACAGAAAAGGGCTCATCATAATGGCATTGGAGAGCTGAAATGAACCTAATTAGGACAATGCAGTTTCACTTTTAGAGAAAGTCCATGTTTTCAGTTGCTCCGCTTTTCTTGTTTATTTGACCCTCTTCTCCTTTACTCCAATATTTGCTATGTTGTAATGTCTGCTGTATGTCTTACAGTCCGCTAGATGTGAGTATGAACATACACATTAGAAAAAAGTAGAACCACAGAGAATACAGTTAAGAAGAAACCAGGTCAAAGAAACAAATAAATGCAGTGAAATTGAGTCATTTACAGAGAAAAGAGCAATGTATTTTATAGAGAGGGAATCAAAGATGGTTTCTCATTCTTATAGCTAAATCGCCCATGGAGGAGGTTTCTATACAGGAACAGCAATATGGAAAATGTCCAAAGGAAAATGTAGTATGAAGAAAATGCATGGAGGAAAAGGAGTAGAAATAGTAAAACTCAACGTTCTAGAACAAGGGCTGACTTTGAGGCATCCTGTATAATGTCGGGTTCCATTTTTTTTATCTCCGCAGGTGATTAAACTACAAAAAAATTCCCTTATGTTGCAACGTGCATGCTTACATACCTGCTAATTTATCACTGTACAAAAATATTACAGGGCAGTTTGGTGATGTGTATTTAAATTGAAAAGGCTTATAATTTGCAAAAAAATTCTCACATATAGGTAAATACATACTAGAAATTAAAGCCAAAAATGTATATACACTTATGCTAACTACAGTATCCTCTGTAATATTTGAAACTATTTAAATATCACTTAATAAATTATAAATATAAAATGCTTTATATCATTCAAATGGATTGCAATTCCTAGCAATGAAATAGACCAAAAGATCATCAAGATTATTTAAGTAAATTTACAGAAATATTTTGTAGGTCAACCATCTTTTAATATTTGACAATTTCAGGAAACTCTGAACAAAATAATTTTCAAAATTTCTAAAATGCTATAAACCAAAATATGCTATACCAAAAATAGTGCTTATACTTGATTGACTGATGAATATTAAACAAAATACCTGTAAGATTAAGAAGAAAATAGGGATACTCGCTGCCTCAAAAATATTTAACACATCATTAGAGACTTAGGTGACCGTCCTTGGAGAGTAACAAAATTAAATCAGAAGTGTAAATATTAGAAGGGAAGTGAAGATTCATTAGTTCCTGGTGATCTGTTCATCTACTTATAAATATCATCTATAGAACTGATATTATTAATAAGAGTTCAAGAAAAATTTCCACACAGTATCAGTTGACAAAAATCAGTAATAATTTCCTATGCCAGCTATCCACAAGAGAAAAACATAGCATAAGAAGATGTATACAATATAAAAAATAATCTATAAAGTATTTAGCAAATAATTTTGTTGATATTTAATTATATAAGACTTCTTCAAGAAAATAATAAGGTTCTAATATGTGATAATGAAAAGGTAGGCTGAATAAATTGAGAGATATGTTCAACTCTGGAATGGTACAAATACCAATTAACTACAGTGAGTGTATAAATTAGCATTCTAAATAAACAGTTCAGATGTGATCTTAAGAGCCCATGAAATTATTTAAAAATAGGAAAATTGAAAGTCCATGTACATACAAACAATTCTCCTAAAAAATTTTGTATCTGACTATGAGATATAAATACCTAATACAAACAGGTTGATTATGGCAGACAGCAGGACAGCTGTGCCATTTATTTATGGCCGATGTCAGTTCTTATTTGCCAGGCATTTATTTTGATCAGTTTGTGGTTGTATCAAGATGGTTCTGAACAGTTTGTTTGGTTCAGTCGTCCTGGAATGGCATCTGTTTTTAGGCCTAATGATGGTACGGCTCATGAGTGAAGTTTGCAAATACAATATACTTACTCCTCCAGAGTATAACAGTGTGGATCAGGAAGAATTTGGAGGAGTGCACAGGTATGAACTTAAAAATCCATCATGATCGGGCATAGGGACACATGCCTGTAGTCCCAGAACTTGAAAGGCTGAGGCAAGAGTATCACTGAGAGTTCAAGGCCAGCCTAGGTTACAAAATTAGTTCAAGGCCAGCCAGAACTGCATAGAAAACCCTCACTCAAAAAACAAACAAACAAACAAATGCATCATGACTAGAAATGTTGTTTATTTAGTGATTTTTAAGATTAATCTAATTTTTAAAGTACTAAACAGTCAAACGAAACACACCTTAATAAGACTTTAGGTATCTGTTATATAAATGAAGAAGGATCAGATAATTTAAATGATTTTTCTAAATTTACATAAGTATAAAGTGTTAAAATTTGAACTCTATTATTATATTAGTTTTCTATTGCTGTATAACAAATGACATGTATATACATATACTATATAGTGATCATTCTCTCTCTGTCTTTGCCTCCACACAGATATTTCTATTTCTGGTTCCTTAGAAGCCGTATGAGGCTGTCAAACAGACCTACTTTTTATAAGTCAATATTTACCATTCTCAGTGTTAGTTTTGGTCTGGGGCAAGCTCTGCCATCATGCAAAGAACCTGAAACACCTTTCATTTTTAAAATTTGCCTCTGTTTAGTTGCCCAGCAAGTGAAAGCCAACATTATATTTAGCTGATGACAAATATTAGATACCCTTCCCTTATATATTTAGAAATAAAGATACAACAGAATACAATTCTTTCATGGATCAGTAAGTTATACACTCTGCATCAAAATATATCAAATTCTAGAATAGATACTACCTTTTCATATTCACAATGAATAATATTAGAATGTTTGTTTTAATTTTATTTTTCTTCTGATATTTTTATTAAAAAATTTTAATGGAAGTGATGATTCTCTCCAAAACATCATAATTTTAAATATAGAATCATAGAAGACAAGTGAATAATAATAACATGAAATAAAATAAAAGCAATTACTTAACTTTTACAGTTGGACTCTGATGTGGGAGAAACTATTTCAGGAATAAGTGTTTAATGCTGAATGAGTTGCCACACATTATGGTTATATGGAACTTTTCACTTGAAATTTTAATAGCATCTCTTTTATCTGTGTGAAACAGTATATATTCACTCTGGAAGCCAGTTTCCCATTGACCTGACTTTTCTTGCTTTCCTTAAGTTCTTAATATGGTTGCTAGAGAGAAACTACCACAGTCCCGGACTGATGTTTTTGCAATTTTTTTGCTCTAAATACATGTTTGTAGTACATCATGATTACATTTCTCATGGGAAATTACAAGTTACCTTTCAGCTTTTGAAAATGGCTACACACACAGCAATGATTTAAGTACATTTTTAGTAATCACTGCATATAAATCCACTAGGGTATCCAAACTATTTAGTTGCTGCAGATTTAAATGACACTCATCTGAAATCTGTGAAAATTAAAGAGAGTGACACTAATTAATACACAGTTGAAGATTTTAAGAAATACAAAAGCAATTACCTTTATTGCTTATCAATTTCACTATCCAAGTGAAACTAAAGTGTTAGGCAAACTCAGAGTTTGAAAAGCAAATTATATCCCAAGGACGTTACTATAATAAAATTATCTGAATGATATTTTGGCACAGAATATTGGGAAGGGAAATACACAAGACCTGATGGCACCAATCAGGGGCAGCAGTCTAAGACAGGAGAAGTCCTGGAATTGCTTCCTGTAGATCATTTCACCAGAGAAAGGAGAAAGAACCTGGAGAATTAAACCAAGAACAGATCCAGAGAAAAACAAGTTATTAATAGAACCAGAATTCTTAAATGGAGAAGGAAATGAAAGGTGAGAAAATAGCAATAAACAGATCTAAAGAAAAAAAAAAGAATGGATCAGGATTGGACAGCTGCTAGTCCATTTTCTGTGTAATTATTCTCACTACCCTGTTGGGAAGAAAGGAAGAGGCTCAAAGGAAAGACACAAGGTCACCGAAAGGATTTTCGATTGCTTACGACGATCAGTTCCAATTTATAATGTGGAATTCAAAGCTCTGCAATTTACATATAGTCTTTCCCCCTAAATCTTCACATTTCCTTTTATCCGTTGATAGAAGACAGTACTTGTTATGGGTTGTAACCCCTTGTTATGGGTTATTTCTACATGTGCCCCCAAAGCCTCATGCTCTTGTAGGAACAGCTTTTGGGAAGGGGTTGGATCATGGTCCTGTGATACTAGATTAAGAGTGTGATAAATGCACTAGTCCACTGCTTGGTTTGGCATAGACCTGGGTGTGGATAACGAAGCCCCTACCTGAGTGTGGGTGACACCCAAGAGACTTGTAGCTTGGATAGAATATAAAGTGAAAGATGGGGGGCAGGCATGCTGCCCTTCCACCTGCCTTGCCCTGGACTTTTTCCTCTTCTGTGCTGCCCCTTTGCCATCCACTCTGAATTGGAACCAGCCAATTATGGCCTGGAAGCTCTCTAAACTGATCTGAAATCACCCTTTCCTCCGTTAACATGTGGGTGTTGAGTATTTTGTACCAGCAATGAGAAAACCACCAAGACACCCTGATTGACTGATTGATTGATTTTCTTTAATTAAGTTTATTGGTACATTTTAGATACACATAATGATCATAATCATCATAGGGAATTTATACCTTTACATGATATATTTTGATTCAACTTTTTTCTCAATCCTCTCTCCCCCTTTCCTTATGTACAAAGCTTTGTTTCCATTTTATCCATTTTTAATCTTTTTTTCTTTTCCCTTCCTTCCTTTACCCCTTCCCCAGTTTGCTTTCCTTTTGCACAATTACTTCCCATTTCACAATATTGTATATTTTGGTTTTTATTTACTCTTCCAGTTTCTGACACGGAGACAATGCAGTGTTTATACATGTGACTCCAATTTATTTCACTTAAGAGCGTGGCCTAACGTTGCATCCATTTAACCTATGAAGGTCTCAAGTTTATCATTTTTTATGACTGAGTAACACTTCATTGTATAAAAAACACTACATCTTTTTTATCCTTCCTCAACTGAGGGGCATTTGGATTGTTTCCAATATTTAGTTATCAAAAACTGTGCTACTGTGAACATGGTGTGCATATACCAGTGTGGTATGATGTTTTAAATTCTCTCAGGAAGATACCCAGAAGGGGATAGCTGGATAGAATGGGACCTCTAGTTCTGGTTTTTTGAGGAATCACCAAAATTATTTCTATAGTAGCTGCACCAGTCTGCCCTCCTATTAACAATGGAGAAGGGTTCCTTTGTCCCCACAGTCCCTCCGACATTTGTTATTTGTTGATTTCTTGATGACAGCCATTCTTTCTTGGATGAGATGGAACCTCCGTTGTTTCAATCTGCATCTTGCAAATGACCAGTGATGAAATTTTTTTCATTTCTTTATTTGCTGCTTGCACTTCTTCATCTAAGAAATGCGTGTTCATCTCAGGGGCGCATTTTTGGAATGGGTCTTTCAATTTTGGGGATCTAATTTTTTAATTCTTCATATGTTCTGTATGTTCTAGAAGTCCTTTGTCTGACGGACAGATGGCTAAAATTTTCTCCACTCTATGGGTTGTCTTTTCACTCTGTTGGTGATTTCTTTTGCTCTGCAAAAGCTTTTTAATATGAGATCCTAGTTATTTATACTGTGTACATTTTCTATGTAATGGTGTTTTCCTCATGAAATCTTTGCCCGTATCTATGTCTTAAAGAGTTCTGCTTAAGACATCCCTCTTGGAATCTATCTCTATTTCATACTATTTCTTCCCCTGCTACTGTGTGTGTTTATGCTCTAGCCTTCCTTTAATCCTGACTAAAAGCTTACCTATCAGGTAAAGGATGAAAATTTCATGAAACTTCCTGTACCTCGTGGCAGTATTCACAATCTGTGACTTGTAGATTTAGGATTTTAAAATGCTGTACCTTCAATAGTTGGTGTTATCTCTTTCAATTCCTTTAAATTCTTTGATGATTAATACCATGGATTATAAATTTTTATAACACCAAATTGTATATAATTATACTAAATAAAAGATTCTCAACAAATGAAATGACAAAAAAATTAAACATGATAAAATATTTTATTATAGGTGTTAAAAACAAATACATATATGAAATCTATATTCTCTTTTGCAACTTGCTTCTTTCATTTAATAATTTGAAAGTCATTCATCTTGAAAGGCAACCTTCATGTAGGACATAGCTCAGTAATAGAGCACGTGCTTAGTATACACAGGCCTTGGTTGTACTCCTAGCATAGAAAAAGCAAACATTAGGAAAATATAGAAAAATTTTAAAATGTTAACACCTGCTTATATCAAAGTAGTACTTGTATATGTCATATTTTGACCTATATTTACCTGTGCATTCAAAATATATTACAGTATAATGTAAAAATTACGCACAAAGGTATTCTATGTAAGGAAGCTTAATCAGTACTTTTGAAGAAATTTCAGGAATGATTATCTGAATAATTAGATCAATTGTAGTATTTCTCCATGATTTACTTTTAGGACACAAATTGTCATGTTAAATATTAAACTGAACACTTAAGTTAAAATCTGCTTCTTACAAAGTTGCTACAGTAACTCTTACTATAGGGAATTTGCTTGATTTGATTGTCTATACTTCTTAAGGAAGATCTAATTATTATATTATTGTTAAGAAATGAAAACTGGAATGAATGCTATGGGCTATAAAGATACTTCAGAAAAAGAAAAGCTTCCTTTCTAGTAGTGAAATAATCTAAATTAGAGTGCAATGTAAAATTACAACTGACTCCCAAACTTTTCAAAGTAGAGATGATACATCAGCTGTCTCTGATTCAATTCAAATCTCTATTTGTATTTAATTAATTAAACACATTTCTCCAATAGCATAGTATGTGTGGTAGAAAGAGAAAGATAGCTTCTATACCATTAATTCATTGTGTTACATAAGCAGCTCACTTACTATCTAACCCAACCTTAATGCTCAAACTTTTCATACAGACCAATTAGTGTGCAAGATCACTTTTTAGTAGTAATACACTAATAATTTTCTTCTTCCATGAACCTGCTGTATTTCAGTACTTTTAACTTTATAGAAGTGTTGCTCATTTACTTACAGAGAGCAAGGGCAGATAGGAAATTAGAATAATTTGGAACAGATGTAGAGATGGCAAGTACACCACCATAAAGCAAACTAAGCACTCTGATCAAAAAGCTACCTTTCAGTTATTGATAGAGGAAAACAGATTCACTGTCCTCTGAAGCCCCAAAATAAAATTGTGTCTACTCTGACACCCAAGCAATCTGATTAACAAAATGAACTACTATCAAGTGGAAATGTCAAACCTTAAAAGACTTGACATAGAGCTGGGGATATAGCTCAGTGGCACAGCATCTGCCTGGTAACTGTGAGGTACTGAGTTTGATCTCTGGTACCAAAGAAAAAGACTTGAAATAAAAATTCTCAGTTTAAATGAAGCTTATTAAATTGCGTGAAGATTTAGGTATCCCCAAAACAGACCCAGTGCTCCTGTGGCCGTGTGCTGGCCTGTGTGTTCACATACTGAGATTCTCTGCGCAGCACTCAGTCTTGATAGGGTCATCGGGCCAATATTCAGACAGGTGCTGCCTCTGCTATGCTAGCGCATCCTTGCTCATGCCTCCAGCTCTGGCCACCATCCATTAACTGCTATTGAGTTCCTATTATTGTTCTGTTTTCATTCTAATGCCCACCTCACTCTTATTTTTATTTTACAAACTTTTCTATACCATGCTGTCTACCCTTTAGCTATAACGTGGCAGGAATCCGTATTTTCCTGTGAAATAAGCTTGTTGAAATATTAAAAAGCTTTGCAATTATTTACTTCCATACCTAAATTTGTAAGCGTGGTTATACGTGCTACGCATTTGAAATATAGCTTACTTCATTCAGAAAACATGATGTTCACATATGACATTCAAATATCACATTTTAATCCATCACTTGATGTTGTTTTTATTTATGGCTATATTTCTTTTAAATCTAATCTTGATAGGCACAGGGCCCCAGTTGATTGTTTTTATTAATTTCTCTATATAAATGCTACATACATAAATGCAAAGCTCTATTGTTATACACAGTGTAAAAACAAAAGTAATGCATGCACGTTTTTATTACATCATGTACTGGTATTTCATGTTAGTTTTGATAACTCGTCATGTTTTACTGAAGGTTATTCTGCATAGTAATAGGATCATTAAACACGTAATTTGTAATTTTCAATTGCTGCCCTTTGACATCTTACATTCCTCTGAGCTCTCAAAATGTCAATCACCAACACTGCCTTTGCACAAGACATGTTCGTGATAATAACAAATTAGGAAAGTCAAATGTTCTTGGCAAAGAATGAGCCAAGTGAAGAGATGCTAAAAGCTGTGACATTTTGAACTGCTTTGTGAAATCATAATTCAGTTACAGCTGAAGAATTGTGCATGCTTTCTCAGAAAATTCCCTAAACATATTGTCAATATAGTAGAGTACCTTATGCAATTAAAATTCTGAGGCTAAACTTCAATATGGATATGTCTTCTTAATATTTGTTCAGATGGCCAACACAATATGTTGCATTAGATGCCTTCAAAAATAGATTAGCATATTTTTATCAGTGTTTCAACTTTAAAATACCAAATGTATATAACACTATCCTTACTGTGCCTTTATTTTTAAGATGGCTGATTTTTCACCCCAACTTTAGTAAATCCTCTTAAAGTTTTCATCATTTATGATCTATTATCTGATAAAAAGAATTTAGCATCTGTGCTTATCAAAATGAGATAACCAAACTGATACATTAGTGATTAACATGTGTTCTGAGGTCAAGAGGGATCAGGACCAGATTTTATTCAAATGTTGATTTAATTTTCCACGCTTAGATTAACCTTTCTGGCAAGATAGTCCATGTGATTTTCTAGAGACAATTGAAAATTCTCTCTCTCTTTTTCATGTGTTCAGAGAACTTCAGCTAGGATAGTACTTTTAAATATCTTCTCCTTTGAAATAGATTATCTCAGAGCCTTTTAAGTTACTGGTTTTTGTTGGCAGGAAACCACACCAAATTTTGCTCTTGAAACAGCAGCCATTTATTTAGCTCACAATTCTATGTGTTAGAATTTTGATTGGAGCTGCCGCTAGGGTGCTCCTGATGTCTGAGCTCACTTGGACCCCTGCATCAGCGGTCCTGAGAGCACACTAGTTATGATTGACTTAGAAATGCATTAAAGTTTCTGATATATTTATTTTATGTTCTTTTAATCATAGTTTCGTACGATAAAATTTGGAGAATTCCTCCCTTTCTTGCCCATCCTACCGACAACAAAGAGAAAACCTCTGTGACCAGGTCCAAATGAGGACTGTAAAATATTAATAAATAAAACCAAAACAAAACACAGAAAGAGCAGCAGAGGGTAAATAGAAGCAGAGAAATCACAATGCAAGAGCAGCAGATCTGGAGTAAATTAGCTCAACTGATTCTCCCAGTCCAGTCTTTGTCCTTCTAGGGGTAAGTCATGGAAAACATCATAAGCTTATTTTGATAAAATAAAATTTCTTACATAAAAGTATTTTTCATCAAGAATATTGTGCGGATCATTTCACTTAATAAAATTGTACACTTCAGATTCTATGCTATAAATGTAAATGTAGGAGAATTCATTTTCATTAGCTGGAGATTATCAAATATGATACAGACAAGCTGTTCTTACCAATTACTACAAGATATACCCCTTCTGCCTAAAAATTTGAAATGATTTTATCTCCTCATTGTTTAATTTACATATGTACCTGATGTTAAGAAACCCAGAGAAGTAAACAGATTTACCACATAAGTCTAGCATGTTAAGTGTATAGGAATGAGAAGGAATAATTATAATAAAATCAAATAAAAAAGCGATTGACCATCTTAGAAGATATAACCTGATATCAGAGCAAACTCCATACAGATGTATCCTTGCTAGCTATTTCTGCATTATGTAGGAAGTAGCATGAAACCATACCTGTTATCTAGCCCTAAACACTCTAGGATTGATTTTATAGAAAAATACATTAACACATCAAATATTTACAAATTCTACAAAGACCCAATTTTTTAATTACTCCATGTATAATGGGCCTTTTTTCACAAATATATCAGGCTCAATAAATTATTTTCATCTTAATTTGTTTCTCTCCTTTATTAATTTTCATCTGTAAAAGATTATTCTTAACACATATATAATAAAAATTGGGCAGTCCTCCTTACAGAGAACATAAACCTTACCAGGATTAGAAGTTTTTTTAATATGAAAAGTAAGCAACAGCTAGGGTGGTATTTACTGAAGAAATTGAATGCAGGGTTTGTTGCTGGGCATGAACTTGTAACTCACAGGGGAAGAATGAAAGAGGGCAATCTTCTCATTTCCTGCTAGAAGCCTGAAGTTATAAAACCAGCGTTGGAACATAAATGTGAAATTACTTTTTTATGGATACATCTCTGCCTGATTGATTTAAGCAGTTACTTGTTCATTTCTGTACATCTCTATATATTGAAAGTTCTGATACATATCTCTAGATACTAAAAGTCCTTCTGTTTAAATGAATAGTGTGAAATTTGAGGTTTCCTTCTAAATAAGTATTAGGAATTCTCGGGTAATATGAATTCTGTTTTCTCTGTGCTTCACTTTTCTACGGCCTTCTCTAGGTGATATTACCACCGATTGGTTATGATTTTCGTTTCCACTTCTAATCACTCTACTTAGAATTGCCTGGTCCCCTTGTGAACTTGGGCAACTTGTTTAATGTTGCTGAGTACTGGTGTCCTGAGCTATAATAATACTACTCTGCCACTAGGTATATTTTGTTTGTTTATTTAGAACAGCAAGATAATGTAGGTTTTAACCATTTGGCTAAATTTGGGGTTGAATTATCTGTGTACACAAGTGCTTAAGGAAAACGTCTCCTTAAGGTTTCCCATTAATTAAACCTGTTTTCATTGTTTCATAAATAAAAGGAGATTTGGTTGCATAACTGGGGATGTGCTGAAGTTGCCCGGTGGCAGGGAGATCTGGGTAGCCAAATTGACTGGGATATGATGTCCTTCAAGTGACTTAAACTGGATTTGTGTTCTGGTGAATAGAAGAGGGACAAGAAAAACTGATTCAGTGTTCTGGGAACTTATTTAATCTTGAGCAGTCCCGCTTTGTGTCTCTCTATCTGTGAATTGATGCTACTAACAGTACTAAGTAGTAAGTTTGCTATGTGTATTAAAGGAAGAGTGTAGGTAAGAAAGTGTACAGCTAGTGATCAACAAATATTTATTAATTTCATCTGTGAGGATCTTTACACAGTAGTGGTTATAATTACTATAATTGGTTCCTTTCTTTAGCAACTACAGATCTCAAACAGCTGAGGAAGAAAACAGACTAATGAAAGAGCTCCAGCCCTTTACAATAGCAGTTTTCTTGACATGTTAACTGTTTAGAATGACTTGCGCTTAAAATAATGATACAGTATTGGAGTACTGGTTGGTTAATGAATATAGAGACAACCATAAATCCCAGTGAATTTTCTGCTTTATCAGAAGCAAACCAAAATGTATTAAAAATACAGGATAATTTATCATCATATTCACTTCTTAATATCTCAACATCATGAAGAGAGGCATTCACACTTCAGAAGTAAAAACATTGCTAAACCATGGAAGAGGCAAAACAAAAATGAATTTATAGAAATATAAGTAGTACAACTTGTCTGAAAGCAAGTCTTTCCTTTGCTATTGCATAAAAATGATTCAAAACTTAATGTCTTTAAACCAGAACTTCAGCAGGTTAACTGCTCAGATCTGATCCACATGTCAGTGAGATGTCTGCATTCTACTGGAAACCAAGCTGGAGAACCCATTCTTGACATGTCTTTCTTCTCTGTACATGGAGCCTCATCCACCAGTGTCTGTGCATGTGACCCCTCTCCAGGAAAATTGCCTGGACCACTTTGCAACTTAACTGTTTGCCTCCAAGAAGGAGCATTTCAGAGAATATCCCGACATGAAAAAAATACCATAATATTTCTCTACCTGAATCATGATGGCTAATTCCTTACTGACCAAAGCAAGCTGTGTGACTAAGTTGAGAATTAATGTAAGAAGTACAGAAAGCCATAAATATATTGGAAGGTATAACATGTGGGAATGCTGAGACTAGAAGTTGTTGGTTCTAGTTGTAATGATTCAAGATAGAACTCAGCTACATGCATTGATCTCAGACCTATAGATTGACAGAACTAATACATCTACCTAATTTCAACCGTAGTCTTAAAAAGACTGGAAAATATATTCAAATAATAACAACAAATTAAACATAGAAAAGAAAAACAATCATCAAGTTAAAAGTTGGTAGCCATCACTGCAGGATCTAACTTGAAATGGGATTAGACTGACTTGTGGAGAAATCTGTGCTCAATAGCAACTTAGAAGATATCTTTACAAAGAAAGCAAGGATCTTATAAAAAATTAGAATCCAAACAAAGAATAAATAAAATGAGCAGAATCAAATTTTGAGGACACTGTCAATGAAATTTGTCTTCTTCCTCCTGTATACAACCCCAATATGATAAACCTTAGGCAGCACTAGCATTCTAATAAAAGAAAACCACCTATTTTAGATGCCCTTTTTGTGGCAGGTTATTATGCCAGGGACTCCCAAGGAAATAAATACATGTCTAAGAACTCATATCTTATTTTCTCCAACACTGAACTGGGCTTAAGTGTTCCTTGCTTGATCAGTGAGATATCAGCAAGCATTATGCTAGCAGAGCCTCTAAATAGCATAGTGCACAAACTTACCTCCAGGGAAAGCTATTGGTATCCTGTTGCCATCCACACAAAGCCCTCTTGACATGTGAGAATAAGAAAATACATGGAAAGAAGCTTTCTTCTTGTATGCTTCTCTCACAGTTGAGCTGCCAAATAAATATGCCCAGTGAGTGATCCCAGGTGATGTTCTATGGAGCTAAGACATCAGTTCCTAACAAATTCTGCCCAAATTCCAGGATTTCCTGAAATCAGGTGCTAGTTTTATAATTATAATTTAGATTACTTCTTAAGTGGTGATAGATAAGTGAAAAAGAACTAGAGGAAAAATAATCACAATTATATAACTCTATATATTCAAAATATCATTGAGGTTAGCTATAAAGGAAAAAGAGAGAAAGATAAGTAATATTCATTAGGGGAAAACACTAAACTCTCACCATCCCCAGCTTTGTGAAGTAAGTTGTTGTACTTTTAATGTATTCCCTACTAACAACTAAGACTTCGAAAGGGAAACCATTTTCCCCCAGAAGTTTTGTTCTGCTTCTTATGTTCTACAATTACCTTGTCGTTATCTGCACACAAGTAAACTTGAAGGAATTTTCACTGATACTGCACTGAATTTTTAGAGCACTTTGGGAATTCACTCTGAAATATATAAGCTTCCAGTCCATGTTCATGGGTCCATCTCCAGTGCTTGAGGTTTTTCATATCACAGTAATATTTTGTGGCATTATATACTTAATATGATATTGAACAGATACTATTATATTGATCCCCAAATATGTTACATTTGAAATAATTGGAAATACAACGTTTGTATTCATTTTGCTATTCTTTAGTGCTTCTACAGTATATATAAGTACTGTGCAATTGTCTTTTTGTATACTGATCTTGTATCTTGCTAGCATTCAAAAATTAGTTCTGGTAGCTACTTTATGGGATATTTAAGTTTTCTTTTGTGACTAGTTATGCTGCTTATGAAAAAATAAATGTTACCTTTCCGAACAAATACTCCTTTACTTCCTTTATTTCACTAGGAGATGGCCTGAAGTTTTGATCCCTAATAAAATATGTGATGAAAATAGGACTGGGAATTTTACTCTTTTACCGATTGTAGGGAGAAAACATTTGACTTTTTACCAACAATGCTATTTTTTAACTTAAAATTTGCCCTAATTTGCTTCGTACTGTGTATTGAACTGTGTTCCCCAAAAGATGCATAGAAATTCTAACTCTACTATATGTGAATGTGACCTATTTGGAAATCGGGCCTATGTTACAGTTGCAGTCCAATTAAAATGAAGGCACATTGGTTCCGGGTGGACCTTAATCCAGCACTGCTTATGTCTTTACAAGAAGAAGCAAATACAGGGAAAGCCACTGAAGGATGGAGGCAGAGATCGGAATGATGCATCTACACGACAAATAACGCGAAGGATCGTAGCCAACTATGCACAGCAGGAGCTGGCAAAGAACATCTTTCCTTAGCACTTCCAGAAACATTTGGGTCATGACAAACAATTCATTTTGTTTTTCTAACCTCCAAATGGGAAAATAATAAATGTGCTTTATTTCATTTTAAAACACCCAGGTTGTACTCATTTGGTATGGCAGCACTAAACAACTAAAAGTGCAGAAAATACCTTTTAATTATTTTCCTGCACTTTTGAGAGGTTCATATTTTCTTCTTTGACAATGAAAAATTAAGATGGGTTGTTTGAATTGATTTTTAAATGTTAAATTACTGTTATGGCTGTTGTATAGGTCTTTTCCTAATTTGACATTCTGAATAGTGATGAGAGAAATGAAATCTGCTTTAATGGAAGAACTTAAACCAGAGAAAAAGATAAGATTGTCTATCCCCTCTCTGAAGCCAGTTGTCAAGCATTTAATAGAACACTACTCTGCTACATCAAATTAATACACTTATAGTGAATCTCAGTTATGACCCATTATGCTCTTAAAATTTTTGTGAAATTGATTTAGTAGGCTTTTGTTGACTTATTTTTGTCGTTGTGTTTTCATTGTTCTTTGGGGGCATCATTACTGGTTCTTCCTTGTCTGGTTCTGATAATATAAACACCATACAATGAGTGGAGAATGGTTCTCTTCTCTTCTATTTCTAAGAAGATCATAAAAAATTATGTAATTTCCAAATCGTGTGGTAGAATTCACCACTGAAGACATCTGGGTCTCAAAGGGGTTTTTGGGAAAAGGTTTTACCATCATATCTATTCTTTTAATAGATTTAAAGTTGTTATCATTATTTTTTCCTTTTGGATGACTTTGGGAGTTTGTCACACTCACAGAATCTATATATTTCATATAACTTGAATTTGTGATCATAAGTTTGGTCAGAAAATGGCTGTATAATTCTTTCAGTGACTAAAGAAGTGATATTTCCATTTCATTGGGATAGATATCTGCTCTCTCCTGATTAATCTGGCCAGAATTTTATCAATTTTGTGAACTTTTTGACCTTGTCAAAGCTTTTGTATTTATTGACTTTTCATATTGATTTTCTTTTTTGATTTAATTGATTTATATCCTTATCTACATTATCTTTTCATTTTTCTAAATACTGTTATAAAGTGATCAAAATGTACAGTGACTGTTTAAGTAAAAAATTATTATAATGAAAGACCAAGTGTATCCTACCAATCCCCCTCGGAATACTCCTAACCAACTGCACACACTGGTCTGATCATTTTTGCCACTTTGTAAAGCAATTCTAAAGGACCTCTTCCATGAATATCTTTATGAAATGTGATTTAAAAAATTGATTGTGTCCTGCTGCGGAGTACCAAGACAGCATGAAGGAACAATGCAGTGTGTCCTCCACCTCATTCACGGGTCTGGTACTGGAGGACCTGAGGACCTCTACACCGTCCCCAAACTCAAAATGACCCTGGAAGATAAACATGGAGACATCACTACAACATGAATAAAGACCCTTACAAAGAAGTCCTCCCAATACTGCTTCAGGAATTGGCAAGAAGTGAGGGACATGTGTTTGAACCAAGTGAGGGTGCTTTAAGGGGATTACTGGCAATGAGTCACTTACCATAAATTTTTAAAGCTTTGAACATTTATAGTATTTTTATTACCAGACCACATATGTTTCTTGATAAATTGACACCTTTTTGCTATGCAATAACTCAGTTTAACATTAGCAGTCTTCTTTGTTTAAGATTGATGGGGCCAGGGACACAGCTCAAGCACAAGGCCCTGAGTTTGATTCCTGATTCGAAAGAAAACAGATAAAACTGATGCTGCCTGATGTCAGTATGGACACCGACTTCCTCTGATTTGTATTTGTACTTTCTATCACTCTGCTTTTAATCTCAGTCTTTCTGTTTTAAGCGAGTTTCTAATAGTGTGTAATGTGTTTTGCCTTTTTATACATTTTGACTCTCTACCTTTTATATAGAATATTTAGACAATCTACATTTAGTGTAATCATTGATATGGTCGATTTAAATCTCCCATGACACTATTGCTTTTGATTTTCCCTCCTTGATCTTTGTCTTTTTTTGTTGTTGCTTTCTTTTTTAGGGTTAATTAATTTCTTAAAATATCTTTTATGTTGAAACTAGTTTTGTGAAACCTGTGTGTTTCTCCAAGTCTCATGAAACTGCAAGTTACAATAATATTTTATATTCATAATCGATCATCTAGTGAACATATTGTGAAATGATTATTATAGTTGACCTAATTCATACCTATTACCTCATTATTTTTGTGATTCAATTTTAGTTTCACTTTTAGCTTATTATCTATTTTCTTTTGTGTAATTTTATAGTGGCTGCTTTAAGATATACAATATACATCTCCAGATTATCATACTTCACCTTCAAATAGTTTTATCTGATTTTATGTAACATAAGAACCTTGTAGCATTCTTTTATCCATTTATCCTTGCTCTTTAGTACTTCTTTTTTTTTCTTTTTTTTTTTTTTTTCGGGACCGGGGATCGAACTCAGGGCCTTAGTGCTTAGCGGCAAGCACTTACCCCACTGAGCTGTACCTCCAGCCCCGCTCTTTAGTACTTCTGCATAGGATCTAAACTCCAAATATGTTATTTGTTTTAAACAGTAAACTGTTTCTTTATTTTCTATTTCTCCATATCCCTTATACAAAATAATGGGTTTCATTTTGCCATCTTCATATACTGATAAGATACTTTGAAACTCATTTCACTTAGCACAATGACCTGAAGGTACGTCAGTGTTGTAACAGGTTAGAAACATCTTATTTCTTAAGGCTGAAAAACAGTTTACCATATTATGAAACATTTTACTTATCCCTTCATACATGAATACTTGCATGACTTGCTTCCAATTTTGTTTACTATGAAAGTGTGAGGAAAACAAAGGTGTGGATATATTTTCAAGACTGCTTTGAATTTTGCATATATATATATATATATATATATATATACACACAAGAGAAATCCATAGGTTCTGTGCTAATTCTACACTTACATCCTTATCTCTTTTTTATTTTAGTGGCAAGAATTGAACCCAGGATCTTGTGCTTGCCAGGCAGGCATTTGTGCTGCTGAGCTATAACCTCAGCCCTACAGTTACATCCTTAAGGAACCAATTCTAACCTTTCCACATCCTTGCTGACACTTGTTGTTCTCTCTTATCTTGATACTAGCCGATGTAGTGGGTGTGAATGTTATTCAATTGTGGTTCTGATTTGTATATTTCAGATGACTGCTGTGAGGCTGAACTTTCCTTTGTGTGCTCATTTTCTATTCCTGTGTGGTACTGTGCACTAGAGACAATACTTTGTACAGCAGAAATTATTATCTAGAAATTCTATCTACAAATTATCCATGTCCTAGTCCTGAAATTTTGCAGCCACTGAAGAAAAACAGCTCTTGCCTCCTCCTTCACAGTTATTGACTTTCTGACCTTAGCTTCTATGTTTATTCTGCATACCTCACATAGGTGGAATTATTGATAGTTCTCTAAAAAAAAGTAAGAAAGGCCAGAAACTATAATGAAGATGTGCTGGAAAGCATGAATCATCAGATAAATATAATCAAAATTACTTTTTTCTCTTTAAATTTCAATTTGCACATTTTGTGCTTTTTTGTCCTGGGGACCTGACCCAGGTCATCTCATTCTAGGCAGATACTTTAACACCTAATGACACCCCTGGCGTCCCAATTTGCATATATTTTAAGCCTTGAATTACATGTCATGAACCCTGCCTTAATATATTGTTTAGGTTACTTGAAGATTTCTTACCTAAGATGTTTAACTCTAGAATTTCTACTAGATTCTTTGTTCTGGTCAAACTACAGAGCCTTGCTCAGGAGAGTCTTATGTCCTATTACAGTGGATGGGTCCTTCCTTCCTGTTGGCAGAGACATGGTGGTTAATCATCTTAACATAAGCAGGGACTAGGCTGACTTGAAATCCTATGACATTCCACCTCTGCCTTACCCATGGCCCTCCCTGTGCACTTTAAATGAGAAATAAGGTCATCTACAGACTCTTCCCTCTGGAGTGTCCCAGGGTTTAATCTCCATTTTATCAGAATCATGAAAGTTCCCTTCTGCTTTTCAGAGGCAGTCTCCTTAGATTTTGGCCTCACCTATACATGTCCAGTATTTGGAAAAGTCCTAAGGAGGAAAATTGGAAAATGTGTGAAAAGAAACTGACCCTGTACATGAAGTTTCATAAACCTCTGCAGTCCCACATTATACACACACACACACACACACACACACACACACACACAGATTCTCACATCATCTGGAGTCTCAGATTCCTACCAGTGTGCATAACTGGCATAAAAATCTGACAATTACCAGCTCAACTGTATAGGGAAATGCCCTCTTTGTCTCTAGCTTGTCTATTTTTTTTTCATTACTTGTGTAGTTCTCCACTTTTTTCAAACAGATGATCTCCACATTTTATTTCACATTCTTAGTTTCTCTAGGGAGACCTCTGCTCTTCAGTAAGCCTCCATATCCCCCTGAAAGCAGAGTTCCTTGAGTTCCTTAATATTTAAGCAAAACTTCACCACCTCAGCCTTACGCAGGTTCAAGCCTGACCTTGAACCATATGCTAAATGTACCTCAACTACGTTCCTGAGTATCAGTGCAGCATGTTGAATATTCCGCACTCTCTCAGGATTTCATGTGGAATTGCTTCTCCCTAGCTCTCTGCTTGTAGAAGTCAGGTCTATTCCATTCTTCTCCAATGTCGTGTGCTTCTTGATAGTAGTGCCTGGGTGTTGCTTGGATTTGGATTCCCTCAGGTCTCATACCTAGTGCTTCTTTAAATAGCAGAAATGTGATAAATATTTGATAATCTTAGTTGAACAGCTTTTATTTAGCATTTTGTCACATTTTGCCCTTTCTTTCTCTGACCTCCTAATCTAAGAAACTTCAGTACCAGATAAGTCTTTCATTAGTTAGATTTTTTAAGGCAAAAGCATGAAATTTTAAGCTCCCTGACCTTAAGGTTAGCCATATAGCATGAGATACACAGAAACTCTGATATCTAAATGAATTTTAGTCACTGAACAAGCTAGTGAAATTGAAGTTTGTATCTTTCACATATTCTCAATTTAATGACTGATAGACTTTAGATTTTAACACTCAGATACACTGTCCCTTAACATGAGTGTAAGATCTCAGAGGGTTGCTTCTTATCAGTCAATAAAAATAGTCTTCCTTATCTTTTTTATCTGGTCTTTTGTTTTATGAGTTTTATTACGGGACCAGGCAGCATGTATACTGGTGGAAAGTTTGCTGTAAAGATTAGCACTAGGGCACGGTATGTTGACAGAGGTGATTTCTTCCACACCGGGATTTTGGCATTTTCCTTTAAGCGACAAGTTCATCGTGATGCCCTTTCATTAAATTAATTCAGGAGGGAAAAAAAATCTTAATTTGAAATCTTGATCTCTCTTACATTAAAACCCCAAAATATAAATAAACAGCAAAATGAAAGGTAGGTAATGGAAGATAGGGAGCTATGTTTTTCACAAATAGGAAGAGGGCCAAGAGATGGAGGGAACAACACAGGAGGGGAGCACAGGGGATTACAAAAAGAGTGAGGCCGTGTTGTGTGAATGTGCCGACTGCCCAATGAGGAATGTGTTCATTGTGTACTACAAACACGTACTGACAAAAAATAAAAATTGAAAAAAACAATACATACAAGTTAACAATTTTAAAACATTCAAATTCATTATTAAGAAGTAATGTAAGTCAAAAATAAAAGAACCCGCAGAGAAGCCCACGTGCCTAGTTTGAATGGAAAGGATTGTTATCAGAAGTCTATTTTACTCTGGAACTAAACTACGTTCTGGGAGCAAAATTGTGGGAGAAGCAAGGAAATACTAATGCGTCTGCGTCTAGAGCAGAGTCTGTCACTCGAAGTCAGCTCCTAGCTCACTGTCTCATCTGTTTCTACTGTAAGTAAAACTTAAACTCAACATTTATTTCTGTAAGGCAGCAAATCAAACCATGAGAAATATAAAATGCAGGAGAGTATTACTGACACATTTCTGGTGAAAGGCAATGGGTCTTTAATGTGAGGGCAGCTCCGAGAAAGCCGGGCATGGCTGGTAACGGGCCCTGATAGCAGCGGTGTCTCACAGGAGAGAAAGCTGCCACAGCCAGTCCCAGTGAGCATAGGCTAAGGGCGGAGTAACCAAGGGCACGGAAGCGAGGCAGAGTCAGCCATCATCCACACTGTTTATTTGGCAGGAGACTTTGCTCCAAAGCATGCGCGAGGCTTCATCCTCCAAGTGGGTTAGCAGGATATAGCAGTGAGCTACTGCATGTCACACGGGATACCATGCTTAAGCAATGGTCATTGACTGCAGCAGTACAGTGAGGTCAATATTTTCAAAGTATATAATATGGATATAGGGGAAGATATGAATTTATTATATAAGTATAGAGTTCATGTGTGTTATACATTTATGTATGTGTGAATACATGCACACATATGCACATGCATATGTACATAATAATGTCCTGCATAAGTCCTGCTGAAAACCTAGAGCCCATAACAGTGCCTACCACAAGTCTAACTGGAGGCCCAGAGCCTATGACAAAGTCTCATGCAGGCCTGTTTCATGCATCTGAGCTGCGAAGGCCCAAATTTCAGTGAAAGGATCAGCAGGACAAAGTGCCAGCGGATGAAGGATCTGTGTTAGAAGGCTGAGGGATCTACACTGGAGCCAGGAAGTGACACCCAAAGTAAGAGCTTCCCTAGCACACTCCCAAAAAGTACCACAGCCATCCTCAGCAACAGTGAGTTTCCGAGCTCCTCTGATGATCGTGACAGCCAAGTTCCCATCAGGCAAGCCAACACTGCAGCTTCTCCAGGGGACTGAGTAGCACACCATCTTCCTCTCCAGAGCCAGGAAGCGATGCTCAGAATGAGGACCAGAGCTCCCCCAAAGTGAACAGAAGCCATTCTCAATGCCAACAAGGTCCCAAGTCCTCACAGAATGAAAACAGCCAAGTTCATCAGGAAAGCCAGCATGACGAGCTCCTCCAAATGAACCAACAGCTCATTACAGCTTTTCTCAGCTTCCAGCAGGCTCCCAACAGCTTCTATCAGCTCCCAACAACTTCTCTTCTCCAGTTCTGCTTCTAATGCTGCTGGCAACAGACCCCAGGTGGGCCTCCTACGCCCAGCACCACACTCACTCAGTTCAGCTGGGTATTACAAATTGACCACCGGTTGTCAATCCACCACAGTGTCATTGCATTCATAAATATTTGTAATAATAAGTAATTATTCATTACTTAGCAGCATTAGTGTTGCTTTAAGATTCAATCCTTCCTTTTAGCAGATGTCTACCTACCTAAACCTTTGGCGGAATAAGAAATCTGAGTGGAGAACAATTACTTAAGCTAGAATTAGCAAAGACTTCTCTTGAAGATATAAGTCTCAAAAGTAGAAGATACTCCAATATATATGGGACTCTAAATACAAGAGTCAGTTTTCCATTTTATGTTTCTTAAACTATATAATGTTCATCATGCTAAGAAGTAAAAAGTATATAAACTTAAATAGTGATCATATTAAATTGAGAACTTCATCTTTAAATCTTAAATCAAGTAAAGTTTTTAATCATGCAATTCAGCTCAGAATTTTAAAAATCTTTTTCTTGACTCTGAGTTTGCATTTGGCCTTTTATTTAAAAGCTTTGTAATCCTTTTTCAGGAATTTTGCATCGTACTCCATGGGAACTTGTCCTACCCCTTGATGACACTTGAGGTGGCTTCAGGTAGTAGGAAATAAAAATCCTTAGAGAAATAGAAATCTAGATTTGTACACCAGCTTCACCATGCTCTAGAAAGAAAAATTTCAGCGAGTTCTTTTAGCCACTGGAGAGAAATTCATAAATTTTCCCTATCCACAAATATGACTTAAGAATATTTATAATGTTTTAGGGATATAATGAGTAATATTTGAGATATACAAATATACTGAGCTAATAATAAGCATACTTACTTCTATCTTTGAGACAGTCATTCTTTTTTCTTTTGTCGTTCAAAGACTTTCTAAATGTTTTAAAATCAGAAGCTCATTTGTGATATTCAGTAATAAATAACAATGATTTTCCTTACAAATTGCTGACTCTATATTTCATTAAAGAAATCACCAAATTTTACACTCAATTTCAAATTGCTTGCTAGTTCATATATCTTTATAAAGAGAGGATCTACAGGTGGGGGAGACAACAGAGAAGGAGAAAGGGAAGTACAATACATACATGTACCAACCCCCATGAGAAATGTATTTATTATTTACAAAACCATATGCTAATAAAGAAGGGAAAATGATGAAACATAAAGCACCATACGCCTGATAGTCAGTAAGGCTTAGAAAAAGGTTAATTTGACCAGGCATCAAAGTCCTACTTTCACCTACCACATTTTCACCATTTCAAGGAAGGAGTTTTTAAAATTTTTGGTGCGTAGGATTGAACCCAAGCCCACACTAAGCATTTGTTCTTCCACTAACTTTTGCCCTCCACTCACAGACTTTCTCTATTAAGGGGATCAAAATCACTGTCTATAAAATGAAGCTTGGATGAATTATCAGCAAGATTTCTTTCAGCTTTAATGTTGTGCGTGTGTTTGTGTGTATATGTGTATTTAATGCAGAACATAAATACTGTTAATCTTTTTGTACCCATAGGATGCTGTCCAGTCCCTAGTGGGTAATGCACATTATTTCTTTCTAGAAGGAAGGAAGAAAAAGAGCAGAAGACAGGTTAATATCATGAGAGACAGGAAGGGAGGAAGGAAGGAGGGAGGGAGGGAGGAGCAAATACAGCGAACACTATTGCCTACTTGGCCCTTCACCCTGGGCAAATAATATCAAAAGAATATTGAGGTAACAGTTTGCTTTTTGCAATGTAATTGCTTTCCCTAACATCTGGAATGACTCACTTTGAAAGGCATCATAGCTGCTCGATCTAGGTCTCATTGTTTCTTAGCAATAGCCAAAATTTTACTGAAGGCTAAAGGTTTTGCTTGTTAGTGTCTCTGAGTTTTTATTTCATTTTCTCCATCCAGGCTTAAAATATATATGCACATGCATGGGTGTGTGTATGTGTATGTGCATTTAGGTCCAGAGATACTATTTTAAAGGATATTAAAAATTCTGTTCTCTTTCAGTAAGACTTGGTCTTTTAGCAAGGGCTAAGGGGCATCAGCTTCACTCATCCTAAGGAACAGGCAGCTCTTCCCCGGGGCCCTTTCTGAAGGGAAACGGAGCGCGAGCGCACAGCCTTCATCAGATGCAAAGCGGGCTGCCGTGAAGGGGGCTGACACATGTTTAGCAATTAGGATGTGAAACGGTGACTCGCTTCTCTGGCTTCTATTTTTCATAAATTTAAATAATCTTAAAATATTAGGTGTTCAACTGATGAGTGAAAGTTCAGTAACATTCCCAAAGAAATTTAGAAGCGATTGAGAGGGCATCCAGGCAATTTCTGCATCAGTCAATCCAATTCTTTATTTTCATGCTGGTGCCTCAGATGGAAAGTCTTTCCATTGCTGTTGAAGTTAGCATAATACCATGGAGACAGGTGAATAAATTGTTATAAAATACATGATGAGTTTTCTGGAAACATTATCTATTATATTCAAGAGAAAATTCAAAAGAGAAAGAAACATAAATTTGCAAAATGAATCAAGAAATAAGAGACAGCTACTAAATAGGAATATTGAAGAGAGTGGGAGAGTTGACTAAAGATAAATAAAAGTAGTACTTTTTCCTTAATTCCTGTTAGGTGTTTTAGGAACACTGTTTCTTTGTTTCATAACAGTTGTTTATTAGACTTCACATCAGCTGGTCTGTATGAATTAGTCCACATACATACTGTGAAAATTATTTTTGAAATGAAAGGGTCAGAATGTTCATAGCATGGAACACACAGTAGTACCTCAGTTCACAACCTTAATTTGTTCTTCAGTTCTAGAAACGATGGCCACATTTGTATGGGAAAGACAGCCATAGTCCTGTTTGTCACCCACACAGTTTGCAGATGAAAACAAAATTTTTCCAGATGTTTCTGTTTGTGAACCAAATTGTTTCAGACAAAAACTTTCATGCACAGAGCTACCACTGCATAATCATTTTGTAGGGAACAAGAACACTAAGAAGATACTTTTCCATTTCACATAATAGCTGTTATTGTTGTCTGTTTTTCTGTTTTTCTACATTGGTTAAGTAATATTTGTCACATTACTTTTAACAGCTGCTAGTTCAGTTATCTCCATGGAAATATAGATTCTCTGATTACCATTCTTTCTTGGTATTTGTGTAGACTCATCCAATAAATAATTATTGAAATGTTATATGGCAGCTGATAGTCCAGACACTGAAGTAGAACAATAAAAATAAAGATTAAATTCTTATCATTTAACAGCAGACTTAGGTATGTAGGAGACACAGAACAAGTAAATACATGTACAATATTTTGTAAGTGCTACAAAGAAAGACCACTGAACAGCAAGGGCATAGAAACTGCAGGGATTGGTATAGGGTACTGATTTTAAAGAGAGTGGGAGGCAGCAAACTTACATAAACATCTCAGTAAATAGCTAGGAGCTGTGAAGAGGCAAGCCCTGCAGACCTGGGGAAGAGGAGTTCATCCACACAGAGCACCAAGCATGGGAGCCTTATGGACTCTCAGAGGAAAGACCATTAGACCATTGTAAGGGTTTGGCTTTTAGCCATAGTGTGGGTTTCGGCTGGCCTGTTCAAAACCGTCCACGAGCAATGAAAAAAATCCAATTGGAAGACAATTTCCACAATCTAGGCAAGAAAAGATGGCAGTTTAGACCTAAGCGGTAGTTTGCTGAAAAAAGTAAAGGTAAAACGAGGTTAGATTTTTGACTCCAGTAGTGTTTGTTCTCATGGTGGGCTTCATCATTGAAGCCCACTATGAAGTAAAGACATGAAAAGAAAAAGAAAAATCATCTTCTAAAGGGCAGTAGTTACTGACTGGATAGCAAAGAATTTCATAGTGAATAAACCCTGGGAGAAGGCAAAATCTCAGAGAGAAAAACAGGTATGCTGGCCCTGCTTTGGCGCAGAGGGCACTTGTGGACATCCTGAGACTGACATACCATTATGGACTCTCGGGGAGCAGGAGCGGAAATGAATGCCAGGGGCGGGGAAGGGCAGGAGTCCAGGGGGTGCAAGCATATTAAGGTGGAGAGCAAAGGGAAGGAGCCTTACTACTATGAGTTTGGCTACAAGCAGACTGGACCCTGCTCACCCCGGGAGGTTAAGCAGAACAAAGAGAAGGGAGGAATGGAGTTGGAAAGAGCCGAATCCCCTTTCAGATATCAAAAGTAAATATAGAGTATTTACTAAGTGGATTAGTTCATGATTCTGTTTATTTTATAAATAATTTAATTTTTGTAATCCTGGAATGAAATACCTTCTTTTGCTAATTCAGAATTCCAGTGCAACATTTCCCTACACGAAACAGATATTTTGAAAGAGAAATATGGCCATTTCAATCATCGCAGGTTTTTATTTAATCCTGACTTACCTAAAATTTTAACAAACATGATGCTTATTTTAATATCACACCTTGGAAATATTTTGTGACTTCCAAAGCATCACATATGAACATTTTCAAAGTTTTGGAACAATAATTTGTAACAATAATTTCTAAAAATTTTCTGAGTGTCTAATTTTTAATTTAAGCAATATTTTTAAACAAAATGAGGTTATGTAGGATTTGCTTTTGAATTTCTCTTTTAAATTTATATTGGGGAGGTATTTAACTTTTTGAATGAAATAATGTAATATGTGTGTATCATATCACTTAATATTGCTTGAACTTCAGAGAGAAATAGAAAGAATTAAAATCTATATTGCAGGGTCACTTCAGTAAGACACTGTCTTCTACTAGGAAAATGAGGGATTGAACAATAGTGTTCTCACAATAGTGTCTTCAACTTCTGAGAATCTGTTACCTTTTGTTATTTAAGTGAAATGAATAAAGTAAATGATATTTAAATACTGGACCAGAAGTCAGAAATCATTCAAATATACCGTATGCCCTTTAACTTTTGACTAGAATAAAATAACTAAAGAACTACTAGAAACAAACCCACAACAATATACATAGCTGACTTTGATGTATGATTTCCTTTAAATTTCTTTGAAGTATTCAAGAATATCTTAGCTTGTCAGCATTTCTAACTCAATGATTCTCATTTTAACCAAGTGGAACACCTTAGAAGAGAAAGTGCAGAGAGTGGAAGAAAAATGGAACCAAGAAAAATGGAACCAAGTAGTTAGACAGGTTTAATTGTGTATTTTAACCAATTAAATTAAGACACATATAAGTTTATGAGCATGTGGGCTGTTCTATTTCTGAGAAAAGAGATCTTAAAATGTTTCCTTTGAAAAGAACAGGAAGTATAAAATGGGAAAAACCTCAAAACAAAAGAATAGAACAAATTTTAAGTTTAATAAAAAGCGAAGAAATTCTGATCTGGAGCGTACCCTATAACATGTCATATATGTTCCCTGTCCCTGCCTAATCCCCCAAAGCAGCACACCTGTCGATAATTCTCAACCTGAATCTGAGCTTACTCTGAGATGACCTTCAGTGATCTTTTCAGACCTCACGTTCACTCATTCACTGTGCCTCTGACTGTTACATTTCCATGTTCTCAACAGCACTGCCACTGTTCCATGTAAAGTTACTCAGTCCTTATTCTGGACTGCTGTGTATCTCTGTCGAGGCTCTGGCTTGTAGCTTAGTCTTAATGTAATCAAGTGACCATACTACAGCTAGAATGATTTTTAAAACACTAATCTAAATATATTAAGGCCTAGCTTTAAAACCATAATATATTTGTATATATTTTAGTATAAAGTTCCAAATCTCTGATTTGACTTATAACATTCTACAACCTCATGGTGACCAGTGACTTCTACAATCTCTACAATTGCCAGGCCCTTTTCTCTGTGGGTCAGGCACACTGGCCTTCCTCAATTTCTTAGTATGTGTTTCTTGCTCTCTCATACCTCAAGCCCATAAGTTATGTTCCTGGAAACCCTTCCCTATCCTTATCCTAACCACCTCAGCCCTCAGGTATAGCATGTACTTCATGTTTTCTCAAAAGAGAAAATCATAGCACCACTAGAAACGGATCACATTCCCACAGCCCTCTGAACTTCCTTCACGTGTCAGTACAAATCCATTCCCTGTCTTCTTCTCCATTACAGTTTAACCTGTAGGAAATGAGCGACTCTGCCATCTCCCCCCAGTATTTAGGATATGACTTCTATTCAGTGAATGATAAATAAATGGATAAAAAGATAGAGTAATGGTCCTTCTACTCTAACTTTGTCAACTTACAAGTATCACTGTGATGTTCCTTTGGCCCTCAGAAAAACCATTTTCTGCCTTAAGAGATGGTTATCCTAGTTCTGAATATCACATGCAGAGAGGCTAAGCAAGGTTCAGTGAAAGAGCACTAGGGTGTCTTTTTTAAGAACTGAGACAACTTTTCCTACAGCCCCTTAATAGACTTCATTTTATGACTCTGACTAGTCCACTGGACTCACAGTCTGAAAAAAGTATATTTCATCTGTTAATTATTCTTTCAAGTAACAATGATGTGCTGCGAGGAGACAGTTCAGCTCATAACTGATACAATCACGTAAGGTCATTTTCTTAAGAATATTTCAGTAGTAGGCAAAATGTTTTGCACATACTTCCTGCTATGTCATAAAGAACACCCAAAAATATGTACTTAAGGGTCAAGATCTAAGAAAATCAGTAATTTCCACTCCTTGAACTGGGGTATTTTTAAGTAAACCTCTGTGTGTCTGCGTCTGTCCTTATTTTCGCTATATGTGAGTAACATAAGGGTCAGGAAACTGTTTAACTCACAGGTCAAACCCAGCCCCGAGGTACATTTTTAGCATAAAGGTCTATTGGAACATACCAATCTCCACTTATTATTGTGTACAGATGCTGTTGTTTTTCAACTCAAGAATTTTGTAGTTAAGAGAGAGTGTACATGGCCTGCAAAGCATAAAATATTTTCTATCAGAAACCTCATAGAAAAAATTTTTACTGACCCCCAGCATAGAAAGGCACAACAAAAGCTAATGGAGTTTTGTATTGCTGTATTGATTTTAGTGAAAAGTCAGTGGTTTTGCTCACCATTGCTTTTGTACAGTCAGCTCCAGTGCCAACTCCTTGAAGAAAAGCAAATAATGTCATAAAGGTATTATGACAATAATTCTGGGCTTTGGGGACTCACAGCAAGAGTTGCAGGGACCTCCGAGTCTTGAAGACCACACTTTAAGAACAGCGCTCAAGATAAACATGCATTATCTCAGTAACAGAAATTAGCAGTTTTACTTCTTTCAGACAGTGTTAAGATTTTAGGATACTCTAACTCTTCATACTTACTCATAATTCATGTAATAATGCGCGATTTAAATTCTATCCATCTATAGATGCTACAACTTATTTCATTGAAAGCAGTTAATATTCTCAAAATGTCTTCTTACTATTTTGTTTTTTCAGCTTTTATTTGTACGTATTTGCTGTACAAAATGATTACATCCCTTGTGGCGAATTGGCACATGTGCGTAAAACACCCTAGTTCTCTCTCAGTCCCTTTTCCCTCCCATTTCTCCTCTCCCTCCATCTCCTGATCCCTTCCTATTTGAAAAAGATCTGTCTTCCTACTTCTTCAAATATTACTTACTGCAACCTTTGAACTGCTGTCAAAGATCATTTGCCATCTCCCTGAAGAACATGTTATGACATTTCATTGTGCCTGTGACTGATGATGTATATGCTTCCAGCTCTGATGTGTTTGGAAACATTTCACTTTCATATCGGAAGGTTATTTTGCTAGGTAAAGAGTGATATCTTCAATATGCTGAAAGAAGAAACTGGCAATCCTAGATATTACTCCAGGTTTGTTTGATTCACGTGGTTTCCTTTGAATGTGTGCGGATTCTGCTGCTTTCGGTCACTTTTTATGATGTTCCCAAGTGTCATTTAACCCCCCTTTTTTGCTTTTGTCTTAGTATGATGTTTTGTTCTTTTCTAGGGGGGGATCTGGAAATCAAACTCAGGGCCTCACGTTTGCCAGGCAGGCGTTGTGCCACTGAGCTTAACTCCCCGCCCTAATCTTTTCTTCTTGTGACACAGTATATTTATCAGACTGGCTCTTTTCTTCTTGTGACACAGTATATTTATCAGACTGGCTGCCTTCTCGATTATCTTTTAAAACATAATTTAGTTTCATTCCCACTCCCTTCCCCTTTCAAGACTAATTATACTTGTAGTAGATCAGTTCATAATGTTGTCCTGTTTCTTGTGTGCTTAACTGTAGTTTGCAGCCCAGTTTTAACTCATGTCTCACTTTGTGTTTGTGACCTATCATCCATTAATTTGCTATTTAACTATGTAAAATGTCATGAAAGCAGCATCTTAGTCATCTCCCTTCTTGCTGGGAAAAATATCCAAAACTCACAAATTAAAGGTGGACAGGTTTATTTTTGTCAGCTGCCTCCAAGGCAGCAGAAGAATGGTGGAAGGGCTGGTGCAGAGGAAGAGTGGCTCAGGGTACAAAAACCAAGAAGCAGAAGGAAGAGAAGGCACAGGGAGGGAGCTGTACCCTTCCAGGTCACACCTCTGGTGACTGCCTTTAACCAGGCAGCTCCTAACAGCATACTTAGCTGTAAGCTATGCTTCCAAGCGTCCCCACGGTCCAGTTGCCTTGCAAAAGCCCCATGCATGAACACATGAGATTTTTGGGCAACACCTAAACCCTAAAAACAACAATAATAATTTCTTCAATGCATGTACAGAATCTTTCTTTGTCTACAATTTACATTTGTTTATTTCAAATTCTTTTCTGGAGGTGTTAATATCTTTTTATGCTTTTTCTTGAGCACATAAAATCACACTTTGCATTTGATGCTGTAAGCTTTCCACTGTTTCTATTGTCTCTAACTGTCCTGGTCTTAAAGCCATTTGGCCTGATGTCATTGGTTTCTGTCTAGATGCCCCCCAAGAGTCATAAGCACTCATAGGCGGGGCTTTGGGAAGGGATTTGGATTATGGGAGTTTATAGCCGACTTGCTGTTAGGAGATGGGGTCTGGGGGACTGGAAGAAACCAGTAACTGGGGGCGTGGCCTGCAAAGGTTTATCTCCCTTCTAGGTAGCACCCCTACTGTCTTTCTCCCCAGCTGCCTCCAGGTGAGCGCTTTTCCTCTGCAGTGCTGCCTGCCGTGCTGTACTGCCTGGCAGCCAGGCAACGGAAGCCTCTACCAGCCTTGTGCCAAAAATAACCCTTCTTCTTTAAATTGCTGATGTTGGGCATCGTGCCTCAGTGCCATGGAAGTGACTAAGATGCTTGATTATCTCCAATTAGTATAAGAAGTATTTGACAGTGTATTGCACGTTGCATGTGAAAAATCATAGAGACACAACGGAGGATGTTTTCTTTCTCCAGAAAGAATCAGTAACTGCTTGGAAAGCAGCAGTACATATGGGGCATTTCAGAGCATTATAACCCAATCCTTTGCAATCATTTCAACTCCCTCCTCCCTACTTCCCAGAGCTAATCAATTTTCAGCTCACCTTCCTGTTAGGTTGTGGCACTTTGGTCGCCAATGCAAAGACTTGAATATGTTTCAGATTCTCCCTCCTTGGGGAACATTAACTCTGATGAACTGTTGCCTGGCCCCCACATGTGTCTCGATGCACCATTTATGCAACCAGCAGTTATAAAAAAAGATACTACTTTTAAAATTTCCAAATCCTTTAAACAACTTTTTCAAGTATTTTATTAAACTTGTCAGTTGAAAGTTTCAAAGTAGCTTGTTTACCATTACTGAAAATAATTTCTGAATTGTTATATCTTTGTCATAGCCCAAGCTGTATTTCAAAATTATTTTTCTCACTTCACATATTTTCATTAGTACATGTGTATAGTACGTGCAGTTTATAATCACAATTTCTTTGGATTTTACATATTGTGTAGCTCGCATCCCATATTTTGATATATTCACTCTCAACATCAAGACCATCTTTAATAACTGCAAAATATTCTTGGGTTTCCACCTATAAGTGCATTTTTATGCCTGAGGATAGTCCTTATCACTGCATCTGTAGTACACTCTGATTTCATTTGCATGGAACTGCACAAAAATAATTCTGTGAACAGAACAATTTCTAAAGGAAATCCTGTCATGTAATATACTTTTTCATATAAAATGCATACTTTTTCTAAGTAGCATTGTACTTCACTATGATTTGGACTATCTACTGAGCTTACTTTCCATACTGAACCTAAAAACACATTCCCAACTGGGTATCATTTGTGGAACATTACAGTAGTTCTTACTAGTCACCTTTGAAAACTTTCTTCATCTGTTAGTTATGCTATAATTAGATTAAATGAGTAAATCAAATATCCCAAAACCAGAGCTCCACTGTGGTTAATTTAGGGATTGCTTTCAGAGTGATATTTGGTATAAATTAATGACTCTTTAAGTGTTACACAGGGAGATATGAGCAAATCCTAGACAGAGAAAACCCATTACTGAAACATAGTGAACTCCAGTTAGAATATAAAAAGACCACAGCAGGAATTTTTTTAAAAACCTGACAATATATAGTGTCTGAAAAAGTACCCAGAATAAAGCTTTTTCTTAATTTTTTAATCCCATGAGTACACAATGGATGATGAAAAAATGTGAAAGTAGCCATAAAATGATGTTTTCTTAATCTATGGATTTAACTTTTCAGAATTTTTAAAAATTAATTTTCACAAATAATATAACATATTTGATATTATATAATATGGCCAATTCTATGATTTGATTAATATAATAATACATAAAATTAATTATAGTAAATATTAATAAGTAATTGAGACTGTATATTAAATATCTATTTGTCTGCATATATTTGTGTCTGTATGTGAGTTGGCCTTACTTTTAAACTCAAACAAAGCTTTTATTTATTTACTGTTAAAAACACTGAGAAAAACTGAAGCCAAGTGAAGCATCACAGAAATGACCCAGCCAGTGAACAGTAGGATTAAGATACAAACCCAGACATATGTGACACCCCAAGCAACTCTTCCACTATACCACAATCAATTTTTATAAACTTCCAAAATCAGATGTGACACTAGTATTTATGTATAATTTATAAAATATTTTTCATGGACATCTAGTTATGTCTTAAATGCTTCATTAGTAAAATATTCTTTTAGAATTGTTTACTCCTTTTGAACTCATTCTTTCTATTTTGCCAACAGGCATAAAATTCTAAATTTCAACACCTGCATAAGTAATATAATGTAGCTATTTCTTAGAAATTTTTGAAGCAAATGTGATAGGCTAGCCCGTCTGCAATTATTAACTGTTCCAGAGAGATACACGTAACATCTAGTACCATCATATTCTCCTCAAAGGGACCAGATCGCTGGACAGGATCTAATACTTCCCTTTAGCCTGGAAAGAAAGCTACCTGTGATGCTAATATTTTCAGCACACTCATTTAGCAATTACAGTCCATAATCACTCACATGGGACTGAGCATATGTTGTATTGAATTGTCATTTGTCTTCCTAGATTAAAAGCAAGTAAGTATCCTGCCTGAAGTAATCCCTCAAGGAGCACTAGTTTGCAGGAAATCAAAGCAGTCTCTCTTGTCAGGTCTGTGTGTTTGACTTTGATCTTCTGGCCTCTACCTCCCCGCTTCACCTGCCATCATTAGTAATTCCCTGTTTCCAAACCTCTGGAGAGCATTATGTTTTAGCACATCTCCTTATTACTTGTCAGAAGAAAGCTATAGAAAATATGAGGCAAAAATTTATTTTCTAGAGAGTTAAATATAAACAGAATAATTTTGTCCTATTTTCACTTTTCCAACCATTTTACTTCACCTTTTAAAAAATATATATATTTACTCATGTGCTCAGGGTCTCTCAAAGGCTAAGGAAAAAGTACTTTTTGAATACTTCAAGTTCATAATTTTACAAACTGAGGTTTATTCCGCTCATTTCTTCTCCATATTCTAATTCTGAAAAATGTAATTCAAAAATTACTTTACATTTCATATACTGAAATAATGTTTTGTTGTTGAAAAGAATGAGTAGGGTGTATATGTGATGATATAACTAATTTATAAGGTTTATTGGTAAATAAAAACTAAGGTATAGAAGTATGAAAATATGCTCTTATGTAAATAAAATTATTTGAATAGGTACCTACATACACAAACACTATGCACTGACTCTAAGTGCAAAGATATATGAGACTAGTTTATGAGTTCTGTTTTAGAAAGGAATATTATTCATACTGTTTTTTCTTGGTACTGGGAATCAAACTTAAGACCTTGCACTTGCCAGGTAGGTGCTGTGCCACTGAACTATGTCCCTGGCCCATCTTACCACTCAAAAATTTTATGATATTATATTTATGATAATCAATTTAAAGTGACGCAATTCAAGATTTCAAGAGAATTATCATATAGAATACATCTATCCACTTATTCATCCCAGGAAAAGTGATTAAAACTCTCTCATGTGTCATTAATTAAACTCTCGTTAGTCTCAGGAAGGAGGGTGAGGTGTGGAGACATTATCGAGCCCCCTTTGGGGAAGGTAAAACTGAGTACTCATTTAGCCAAGGTAAAATTCACACTGCTTGTCCCAATTTCTGTGGTGCGGATTTGGTGTTCGCAACTGAAAACTTTAACTGACAGGGTAGGAAAGTAGGCGCTTACTCTGAGAAATCTTGTGTGAACGTTGGTTACAGCTGGAACGCCAATTCTCTGAGGACAACGTAGGCCCTGTGGAGGCCAAGGAAGGCCACTGCAAGTGTCGGTGCTAGCATGAAACGAAGTCCTAGAGTAAGCTGCCTACCTGCAGAAAAAGTCCATGGAAACATGACCTGTATATCTGCCCTTTTTCAGTGGCCATTTATACACCTTAACATGGCTATGTATGTGTCAGCCACTTTCTGTTGAAAATAATTGCAAAAATATGTATAATCACATATAAGTAACTTCATACGTGTGAGCTTTTCAGAGAACCAATTACCTACAAAACAACTGAGAATTGCAAGTGTGTGAAGAACACACTGCAGTGCTAACCTGGATACATTGGCACAAAGGTCTCCCTACAGATGTAGGATCACGCTAACTCAATTCTTTCCATGACTCTGGTGGTAAACCAAGCAAGACAAGAAACAAATCAAGCTCCCCCATCAGGCCAGCATCGCACCTAACCATTGAATTTGACTGGGCTCTCATTCAGTTGGGCTGGGGACTTGAACTGCAGAAAGAATTAAGCTTGTGAACTGAGGTACCACTGCACCTAGAATGGCTTACCTACATTGCTTTTTAACAGAATAAAATTGTAATACATTCTATCCTTTAATCTTCACACAAGCACTGTCTTTGGAAAGATCAAAATGTTGTAGAGATCATCAGCTCAGCTTCCACTGCACATGTCTCTTTCATCTGGACACTGTCTTCACAGTTCATAGAGTTACACTCATTCTCTCTTCTGCCCAGCTCCCTGTAGGATAAAGCAGCTTTGTCAGTGGCAGATAATTCTAGCACTGCTTAGTTTCCAAGTGAAAGAGTTTTCCTTTGAGCTTCAGGTCCTATTCTTTATCAAAATATTCCGTATCTGGTCTATCAAAAAGGAAGTTAATTCCTGTTTAAAATATGACTTTAAAATATTTCTTTGGATTGTTCCTATGGCCATCTACCAGATTAACTTTATTCATTTATTACTACTATTACTATTAATATTATTCCCAACAAAGAGAAAACTGTTTGCATCTACTTTGGCAGCTTTTGGAGAATTAGTTTTTTTCATTTTCCAAACTGAAAGCCATTATTTATGCTTCCTGAAGAGGGTAATGCTTTCTCACAAACCTTGTCTTAATGCTTTATTTTTCTCACTTACCACATTTTAGGTTTGTTTTTCCCTAAATTTGTAGTGAGGTTTTTCTTTCTTTTTTGCCCATATCAAATTTCTCTACAAATCTTGAGATTTAGGGAGTCTCTATTGCTTCCAGGAAATTTATGTTGCCCAAGCTCAGCAAACAGACTTACCCGATATTACAGCAATGCTCCAGGCTATAGAAAAGCTGTTATTCTACCAGATGTTATTACAGTGTAGAAAAACAGATTACTTATATTTCAGTTCTACAGAAACTGTTCATAAAGTCGTTATACCTAAGGAAATACAAAAACCTGATTGTCAGAAAATACTTTAGCTAAATGGAGTCAAACAGTAGCTAGTATGGCTTCAGTCAGATTCGTAAAAATTCACAGAAAAAAAATCAATACCAAAATGTACCTAATTTTTAATGTGGCTATGAAATAGAATCTGTGTCACTAGATTCTATTAAGTTGTCACATTATTGCCAGAGCTAGGGGTTTGTTTGTTTGTCCTAACCTTCACTTTCTCTACTGGAAGCCAGAGACAGCAGTGACCCCACCCAGAGGGCATGCGTCCTATCTTTATGGGGAAGGCTCACTCAGAACTGCAGTTAGCAAAGCGTTCACTTGGGTTTTGTATGAGATTGAAAACTCAGCTACCTATGTACAGCACTGATGTGAGCTGACACTCTTCCATGACTAATTCTCCTTAACAAGAAACTATCTTTTATTCTCTTGGTTTTTCTCCTGAAGAATTTTAGTATTTCTAGTTGGTAGGTACAATTATCTCTTTGTGATAGAATTTATCTGAGTATTGGTCATGCTTCATTTTTACTTTTTCATTAATTCTTTTCCTAAGTAAATGTAATAAATGTGTAATAGCAAAAACTTTAAAGTTTCAGTGTAAATAGAGTAATAATTATAAGTTCCCTTTTGAATGCTCAACAATCATACATAACAATCTGAATCCATTCCCTCAATCCCGACCCTTAAAGAAAATTCTCAACTCACATTTACATATACTACCAAATTCTAATTTTCTACTTTGAAAATATTAAATGACCAAGGTATGTGATTTTTTTCTCTAAAGTAAAATTAAACGAATAAATTAATAACCTAAACTGAATGTGTATGTTTTACCATTTCAACTCAGGGAGCATTTCTTGGCTTCTTAGAAAGTGTCCTTTGTTTTAATGCTTTTAAAGATTCTTCAAAGTTGTAGTTGTTAAATAAAAAAAAACTTTAAGAAAATTCTGTTTAGTGCGTATATTGCAATACTGTTTATTTTATCTCTTCCTGCATGAAATTGAGTTGTGTTTGATCTTCTGCTTTTGCCATGATTAGGAGTGTGAAATGTGTGTCCACTTGGTTAACAAAACCATGATCGTGATGGCCTTATATTATTAAAGCTTCTTTCAGCTGGTTTCCAGATCATTCACAATATCTATTTATAGTAAATTCAGTTATTCTTTTTTTTTCAGTTATTCTTATTCTGCACATAAGGTTTAGATCTTTTGAATCACTTGTACAAATAATCAAATCATCCCCAATATGAAGTTTTCCTAAAAGTAAAACCAAGTTCTTAAATTTTTTTCTCCTAAATGCATCTAAAAATTAACAGATGAAGTAACTAATACACTGAATAGCAAAATCTAATTATTATTAACAATTAACAAACAAATATGTAATATTTTTGGTCAGGACTTTTATGTTGAGGTAACTGCAGATACAAACATAATTGTCAGAATTGATAGAAATCCCATTCCTCCTTTCCTCCAATGATAACATCTTGCAAAACGATCAGCGGTATCCCAACTGGGATATATGAATTGCTAAAATATAAAGGTTTATACCAACCACCACGACCCTCTCTGATTCCCTTTCAGAACCCACATACATTTCTATCCCAGAAGCACTACCTCCTTAACTTTAGCCACCACTAAGATGCTTTCCGTTTCTGTAGTTTTTAATTTTCATTTTATGAATGTGAAAGTAGAGCCATGCAGTGCGTGGAACCATACGCTGTAACACTCTTTGGAATTCGCTTTGTTCACGCAGCATAATTCTGCAGTGATCCATCCTAGTACAAGCATGCCTGTGTAAATAATTTATTTCTTCGAATCGCTGAGTAGTATTTCATGACACGGATATACCTACTTGTTTAACTAGTAATCTCCCAGTGTGCACACACGTTGACTGTAGTCTTTGATCACTACACAAAAGGCTACTAAGAATGTTCAGGTAAAGGTCCTTGTACAAGCAGAAATTTAATTTTTCAGGGAAAATTACCCAACAGTGAAATGGTAGCATATGAATTTCTGGTTTAGTTTTTTTTTTTTTAAAGTGATACACTTTTCTGGCAGAGAGATAAATAGTGTACGTTCTCACCAGCAATGTATATGTAAGCAAACTAGTTTTCTCACACTTTTACCAGCAGTTGATGTTACTATATTTTTATTTTAGCCATTCAGATAGGTGTATTAAGACCCCTCACTTGGGTTTTAGCTTGCATTTCTTTAACGCATAAGGCTGTTGTTGAATGTTTTGTTATGTGCTTATTACTCTCCATACATCCTTGGAGATGACAGGTCTCTTACAACCTTTGCCCATCATCTAACTGGATTGTTTGGTTGTTTTTCATCTTGATTTGTTTCTGCATTTGATGGTTTTTAAGTTTTTTATATCATAGATATCAGTTACTTGACATATATTCAAGTTGCAATATATTTTCTTCTACTTTGTTACTTGTCTTTTCATCTTCTTGAAGCCTCTAGCTGAATAAATATTTCAACATTGTTGAAATTGAATTCATCAGTGTTCACCTTAAGGAAAGTATTTTCTTGTCAACTCTAAGAACACTTTTCTTAAAACTTCATTCTTTAAAACCCTCCTCAGTTTATTCCCTAAATGTTTTACAGTGTTACCTTTTACATTTCAATCTGTGGCTCATTTTAAATTTAGTTTATAATGAGATTTTTATTCATTTATTGTTCCTTATGGATGTACCATTGTTCTAGCAATTGTTAAAACAATTAAAAACTGCATTTCCATAGAGTTGCTTTTCTCCTTTTTGTCTTAAGTCAACTTGGCATATTTGTGTGGCACTTTTTCTAAATTCTGTATTCTCATCCATTAAACTAATCTAGCAGCCTGAAATATTGTAACTTTATAAGTTTTCTGAAAAAAAATCAATTTCTTCTTTCTACTTTATTTTTGATGAAATTGTTTTACTATTCTAGCTCCTGTGCATTCCATAAGACTTTTAGAACAAACCTGTTTATATCCATAAGAAATCTTGCTGTTATTTCATGGAAACTATTTATATGGGTTAATCTAATTAAAACATATTTTATTGATTTTTTAAAATATGTGAACACAGTAAGTCCCTGCATTTATGTATTTCTTTTTAAATTTTTAAGCAATGCTTGTAGTTTTTAGCATACTACTCTTAAACAGTTTTCTCCTTTAAATTTTAAAAAAATTAAATTACATGTATTTATAAGGTAAAGTATAATTATTTTATACATGTATACAATGTGTAATAGTAAAATCAGGGTGTTGAGACATTTCCAACTCTAGTCTTCTAGCTTTAGGTAAGACATATAATAAATTGTTTGGAACTGGAGTCACTCTACAGTGCCTTAGAGCACTAGTATTTAGTCTTTTAAAATTCTATTTTTTATCCAATCAGAAGCCTTTTGTATACACTCTGCCCAAATTCCTATCCTCTAGTGACCTCCATTCTACTCTACTTCTACAAAATCTCCTTTCCACTTTCTACATCTGAAAGAGCCTGAGATATTTTCACATTTATACTTAAATATGTTTAAAGAACTATAAATTATACAGCATTTTAATTTCAATTTTTTTATTTTACTGTTTGTAAAAAAACATTTCATGTCCACTTCTTACTCTTGAGACATTAGTTAACTTACTTTTTAATTCTAGGAAGTTGAGAGTAGATTTATCTTTGCTTAGAGCCATGTTGTCTGTAAATAGTAGGCTTTGTTTCTTCATTTCCAGTGTGAGCACTTTTATTTCCTTATTGTATTGGCTATAACTTCCTGCACTGAAATTATTCCAGTATTAAATGGTGAGAAAAGACATTCTTGTCTTGTTTCCAGCTTAAGGGGAAAACATCTAGTCTACTAGTAAATATTACATCAGCTGTAGGTTTTTCATACTTGTGATTATCAAGATGAGGGAGTTTTCCTAAGCTGCACTTTTAAAGACTTATAATAAATTTGTGCTGAATTTTGTCACATATTTTTGCATCAGATCAGAGGATCCTGTGATCCTTTTTCTTTTGCCTATGAGTTCAATGGGTCTCCATTATTGATTATGGAGTATTAAACTAGCCTTGCTTCTCTGTAATTAATCACACTAGGACATTGGATACAATTCCTGCGTGCACAGTGAATTCCATTTGTAAATAGTTTGAGGATTTTGGTATCAACGTGTGTAAGGAATATTGGCCTACAATATTTCATGTTTTTAAGTATTTTATTTGTTTTGTTTTCTTTTTTGGTACTATCTTTGTCTGTTTTTCGTATCAATGTAACAATGCTTTCTTCCTAAATGAATTGAGATGTGTTCTCTCTTATTGCCTGAAAGAAATTCTATAAAATTTGCCTAATGCCCCTTTAAAGATTGGGTAGAATAATGAAATGATTTGTGTTTGAATATTTTGTTAAGGAGTTGGCATATTTTTCTTGGATAAAGTATGACTACTGTATATGTGAAAATTCCACTCTAGCACACTGTGTATTTATTAGAGTAAACCATTTAATTCTTGTAGCTGAACACTTACAAAGCTCATTTAAATTTCTAGTGCTTCTGTCAGATTTTTCTCTTGAAAGTTTCTGTGCTTATACATTTAAAATTTATATATGGGTGTATGTTTATGTATAAACTTATGCAAATATTTTATATGTGAATATGTAATAACTATCTAAAATAATAATCTTATATTTTAAAAATAAGTATTGACATGTTCATTAAAAATAAATTGCAGGTCTGATTTCCTTACTCTTTGTCCAGTCTTATCATTATTTCACATTAAAAATTGTTTTTTTTATTTACCATATTTCAAGGAATAGGGCCCTTTCCTCCAAGCTGTCGTATTACATGTGGAAATCATTCATAATACTTTTTCCCTCAGTGTCTGCAAACTATGTCATGACTTTCTTTGCTTCATTCCTGATATTCGTAATTTCATATATTCTCTCTTTTTAAAAATCTATCTTGGCACAAGTTTGTCAGTTTCACTCATCTTTCAACAAATGATATTTTTGTTTCATTATTTATGTGTCAGTTTTATTTCTTTTCTTTATTATTATCCTTTTGTTTTATCTAGGTTTATTTTACTCTTTATTCACTAGGATCTTTGCGCATAAGCTTAAATTATTAATCTGAGAGTTCTTCCTCCAATTTCTAGTATATTCAGTTAATTACGGAACTTTCCTCTTGGGATTGCTTTAGCTGCATCATATAAATATTTTTATGTTTTTATTCTGCTTTATTCAATTTTTGCATTCTGTTAATTCAATATAATTTTTAACTTCTCTTTGAGATTTCCTTCTTGTTTCACTGATTGTTTAGAAATGTATTAGTTATTTTACAAGTATTTAGAGATTTTCCTCTTATCTTTCTGCTTTTGATGTGCAGATTGTGTTCAGAGAAACACAATATGTTTTACCTTTCTGATATTTTTAAGGCCTATAAAATGATCTCAATATACATTCAAAGAGCACTTCTAAAAGTGTTTATCACGGGTTTTGAGGTCAGAGTATCTTATAAATGCACATTAGATTCTTTGATAGCTAGTGTTGGTGAGCTCTTCTATGTCATTTTGTTGTCATCATTCTGCCAGTTGTTGAGAAAGGAGTGCTGCAGCCTTGAGGTACAATTGTGTGTTTGTCTGTGCGGTTCTGTGAAGTGCTGCTCTACAGTTTTCAGCTCTGTTGCTGAGGTACACAAAGCTGTGACTGTCAATTTCTCTTTCATATATTTACCATTTTATAATTATATAGTATTTTTGTTATACTTTATTTTATATGACATCTACTTTATCTGATATTAATATAAGCATCCCATTTCTTTTGGTAAAAATTTATATACTATACCCTGTAAAAGTTTTTTTTCAAGGAATCTGTGTCATTATATTTAAAGTGAGTTTCTTGTGGGCTGTATAAAGTGAACCTGTGATCTTTCATCCACTGGGCCAAACTGTATGTTTTAATTGGTGTAATTAGAAGATTTACTTTTAGTCTGATTATTAATATGTTTGAGTATAAATTAGAGGGTTTCACTTGCTTTCTTTGTGTTCTGCCATTCACCTTGTATTAATGAATGCAATGTCTAAATGGCAAAACTACATTAACAAGCATAAGTAACATGGTGAGGGGACACAATTTGGGTCAGCAGAAGAATGCTTTATATTAGAGGATGCTAACTAAAAGAAGATTCCCTGTGCCCTGGCAATTATGTAATATGCTTTATGAAAGAGATGAGGGGGATTAATCACAAATTGCATAAGTGGCCTTTGCTTAAGATAAATGTAATTGTAGAGAAAAGGAAAAATACAGTTCCCTAGTCAAAGTTATACTAGTCCTATCATTCAGGACTGCTGAATATCTAAAGTTAGCAAATGTACCTGGACATAATTTAGGGTAGAATTCAGAAGAACTAAACAAACATAAGGTATCCTAAAGTCATTATTTTATTGATAGAGCTGCAATCTAATGTTACAAATCTCTGGGCATAGCAGAGAGCTACAATAACGTCTGCATGCCTAGGGTAATTTTAAAAGGAATTATAGGGCATATGTCTTCAAATATTTCCCATTTCCTCATCTTCCAGTGATGGAAACAAAATATCCCTAGCTGGTCATTTGTGACTCCCCTACACCTCTCACACACACACACACACACACACACACACACACACACAAAATACATTTTCACATCTATTTGTACATGCCAGTCTCTTTTTCCTTGGATCAACTCACTCCTAGATAGCCCTACTTAAGGTATAGTGAACAGTGTGTGTGTGTGTGTGTGTGTGTGTGTGTATACTGTGTGTGTACTTCCCCTTATTAAGTTCTGTTTAAATGACCTGGCACTTTTATTTATGATGAATTGCTGTCTCTGATACCCTTCATTTCCTCAGCATGGGAATCCTTATAAATTTCCGAGATGACAGAGGAAATCATACTTGACATTCTATTTCATGAAGATACGAAATTTAGAAACTGATGTTTGGATTTAAGACACGTTTGGAAGTTTCTGTGATTTGCATGTTTTTGTACACTCCAAAATTCATGAAAAATTTGATCTCCAACATGACAGCGATGAAGCCCAAGCAGCTCTGGAGGTCTTTGATGACATCAGAAAAGGTATAAAAGGGGTTGGACTCTGTTTTGTTCTTCCATCTTCTGCCATGTGAGGACACAGTAACCCCACTCTGGTGGATGCACCTTTCAAGGCTCATTCTTTGAATCAGTTCCTGGGCCATCATCAGAAAATGAGCCCGATGGTAACTTGACCTAGGACATCTCAGTCTTCAGAACTGTTGCAAATCAAATTGTGACCTTTGTAAATTACCCAGTCCTAGGAATTCTGCAATAGCAGCAAAAACAGACTAATAGTTATAAGTAGTTATAAGTACTATACTTGGAAACCTAGAAAATATATATAGGTAGGAATAAGAAGATTGGGGCAGAACAATCAAGAAAATATAGTAGCTGCAGAAGTGCTAGGAGGAAAACCAGGAAAGCACAGCATCATAGAAGACTAAGGATGCTGGAATTTCAAGGGGAAGAAGATACAGTGTCTTATGGGAGCTAAAGATTAAGATTGATTCACACAGCAAGAAAGGTGAGCCTGGTGGCGCACATCTGTAATCCCAGAACTTGGGAGGCTGAGGCAGGAGGATAACCACAAGTTCAAGTCCAGCTTGGGCTACTTAGTGAGTTTAAGTCCAGACTGAACTAGTAAGACCTGTCTCTAAGCCCTGTCTCAAAACAAACAAACAAAACAAGACAAAAACTAAACTCAACTAAATAGCATATAGGCTTTTCCATTTACTATAAACGCTCTCTATTTTACAAATGTTGACTTTTACACAGCAGTAAATTTTGAAAGCAAACTATCCACTGACAATAATTGTCTGTTTAATGTGATTCCTCAATGTGAAACCACATGGCCTCTGTAGCCTTATTTCTAAACCAGGCAAGAGAACATAAACATAGAAACATTACTTCTTCCTGGGATTTTTGCTCTTTAGCTTGTATCCTTTTCTCAATCAAGATATTGTAAATGCAAACAAACAAGAATGTAACACTGTCTAGATCACCATGAGACTCAGTGGAGAGGATATGCATGACTCATTTGCAGGGTTCAGTACTGGAGAGTGATTTAGTGACTCACGAGTCGCCAGGAAATATTATGCTAAGCTTTGTACCAGCTTCTCAGGACAAAGTTTCAAAGGAAACACTCTTGATTGTTCATCTGTGTAGAAATTCCATATTTGATAAACATCGCTGACACTTGGTAGGTGCTCAATAATATATGCTGAATGAATAAATGGGTTATATTTGATTCCCATGTCTGCTCCAAAAGCTCTCCAAATAATTACAATTCAAAGCACACAGTTTCAGAGTTAAGAAGATTATAAGTTTCTTAATGTAGCACATACTAAAGTTCAGCAGTTTATTTAAAGGATAATTTTTTTTTTCTTCTTCTTTCTCTTACTACTATGAATGTGTTAAACAGAAGTCTATCACACACGCAAAGTGCTGACTAACAGGCCCATAAGAGCATTCTTTTTTCCTTTGCAGCATCATAAAGATGTTGTATGGTAAACCACTCAGAGGTTCCTCTTCTGTGCTACTGTGTTTAAAATAGCTTGTTGCATGTTCTTCATGGAGATTTATAAAATGAGTTTGCAAGAGAAAAGAAATCACCAGGTATGAGCACTTGCACCTTTCTCTGAGACTTTGAAAAAACTTTCCTTGGTCCATAGGACCGAATCTAGAATGATAACACACAAACAGTGAACTTCTGGAGTAAAGCCTTCCAAAAGATGGGACCTTCTCTGCACTTCCACACTGCCATTCCTTGAACTTCTGTTCAGCACTCTGTACCTGGCTCTCTAGAAATCCGCGTAGTGATGTCTTGTGGAAAACACAGTCTTTTCCCCAGGAAAGGAAGACTTGGGCAAGCTCCCTTTGCCACCTTTTTCTCCACGGCTTTGAGAATTATACTCCCTAGGAACAGCAAGGAACCCGTTAGAGTGTGAAATGCCTTCTCAGATCTCAGGATTTCTACCTGTCGACTCAGAACAAGTCTAACATGGATAATAGCACGTGGACTCCAAGACAACTAGGGTATTACATGGGCACCTTTTTAAATAAGCATTCTAATTATCACTATATTGCATGTTAATTATCATTATCCTGAATTTATACTAAAGAACAGGAGTTCTGAGTGGTTTATCTTCCTGTATATCTATGTTTCCAGAGCTCTTAAAGATGAAAGAAAATAAAAGACTGTCTCTTTTTTATAATTAGAAGACTCTCTTCTATAAAACATAGGCAGCCAGGAATTTCATAAGATCATACATCCCAGGCTTTTAACAAAATTTGGACATAGCATAATTAGCTCCTGAATATAAACATCAGACCTTCTTATTTTGCCTGAATATTCAATTTGATGTCAAGAGGAAAGGTCTCAGCCAGAAATGAAATACACCACTCACAGATGCTCTGAGGTATCTCTTTGAAATTGCAAAACTGTCTTTTTCTTTGCTTTTCACTGGTAATTGTTACCACTGTGTGCTGATATATCTGCTGGGGAGCTACCTGGCCTGGAATGCCTGCACTAGCAAACACCATATTTAGTATTCACTTGAAAGTAAACACGTGGAAATCAAAGACACAAGAAAAGTCAATCCAACAGCTGCAAGATGAGGCAAAACGTAACAATATCCGAATAAGAGGAGTGTGTGAAACAGCAGGAGATCTCACAAATGATATAAAAGGAATATTTGATGAAATAATAGCAGAAAATTTCCCAAACAAGCTAAAAGATACTAAAGTTCAGTTAAGCGAAGCATATAGAACACC